>VYZP01024266.1:0-14008 GCA_013400635.1 Hypocryptadius cinnamomeus
AGTCCCTCTCATTTCAGTAGTTCTCCATTACATTGCAAAAACAGAAATAAAGAAAAAAAAACTGCAGTCAGTCACTCAGAAGTAGCCTCTGGTAACAGCAAATCCCACTCTACTTATTTTTGCCACTGGATTTAGACAGCTCCCCCTTATCACTGAATGTGGAAAAAAAATTGCCCTTTCATTACCACTAGATAAGTAAAGAATAGCCATTACCCAATTGCAGCACCATGTTTATGCACAGTGATGCATACTGTTATTTATATCAGTGTGAACACCAAATATTTCTATTTCAGAACCTCATACAGCTTCTGTAGGGAAAATAATAAATAATTAAACAAATGAAAAAACAAACCCAAGCCTCCTAATGATATTCAAAACCTCGGGCCAGAGGTCCCGCCATCAAGACCAGAGACATAGATGTTTCACAACTAGTCCCTGAGGACCTTGTCTGCCAAAGGGAATTCTACACATCTAGCATCTCTGTTGCCATTTGTTTGCCATCATTTCTGGCCTCTGCCTTGGGTGTTGTTGCTGCCAAGAACAGCCAAACAGAAATGCATTTCTGGAGCAGTGTGCTGAGGCCAGAGGCAGGCGGATACCCTCAGGGTTGGTTCAGCCTCCGATGGTACCAGGGTCAGTTGACAGGGGAGAGGAAGGAGGGGAACCTCGATGCACCCCCCTGGTGCCAGGGCCAGCAAGTGAAGACCAGAGCCTGGAGAAGGATTGCAAGGTCAGCAGGAGATCATCTGAAGAGCAGAAGCAAAGAATTCCAGTCACTCCAGCCAGTAAGTCAGCTTCACTGGGATCCATCTTAAATGACTCTATGCAAATGTACATAGCAAGAAGAGTTGGAGGAGTTAGAGATGCCTGTGCCTACAGGGCTGTGATCTTACTGACATCAGAGATGTGATGAAATGGCTTCTATGTCTGGACAATACAGAATTAAATCAGGCCAAGGATGTTAAAAGCAACAAAAAAAACTTCTATAGGTACATTGGTGATAAAAGAAAGGGTAAGGAAAATGTGGGCCCTCTACAGAGAGAAAGAGGACACCTGATTATCCAGGACATGGAAAAGGCTTTCACACACTCACAGAACTAATTATGTTAGAAAAGACCTCTGAGAACTTCAGGCACCACCTTGTCAACTAGAACATGGAACTGAGTTCCCAGTCTGCTCTTAAATGCCTCTAAAGATGGTCATTCCAGTGATTCTTTATGCAGTCCATTGCAATGTCCAATCACACTTCCTGTGAATAAATTCCTCCTGATATCCAGCTTAAATCTCTCCTGGTACATCTTGAGGCTATATTCTCTCATTCTGTTGCTGGTTGCTTGGAAGAAGAGGTTGACCTCCACCTGGCTACAACCTCCTGTCAGAGTTGAAGAGAGTGTGTAGGTCACACCTGAGCCTTCTCTGGTCCAGGGGAGCATGTACCTGCCTATGGCAATGGGGTGGCAACCAGATGATCCCTAATGTTTCTTCCAACAAAACCATTCTATAATTTTGTGGTTCAGTGTAAAGTGCAAGAGACAAAGCCAGGCACAAAAGATCTGCCGTGATGTTCAGGGATGGACTAAATGTTGCTCTGCAGAAGAGGGGCTGGGCAGCAGCCCCCAAGAAGGCTCCTCACAGCTCTCCCTCAGCCAGCTCATCACAGAGGTGTGCTGTTTACTGAGCTGTGACAGCTTAGAGCTGGGGTAGCACATGCAGCTCTGTCCCTAGAAGGGGCAGGGGTAGATGTTGCAGGGACTGACAATGTCCCTGGGGCCCTGATGAATGCATTCAGCCACCTGGAAAGCCCACCTTAGTCTGCACCCAGCTCTGCACCTTAAGCTTTCTGTGAGCAGGGTGATGGCAATGTCTTTCTGTTCCTTTCCTTTTCATTAAAGCTTGAAGGGGAGAAAAATCCAAAAAGGATTGCTAAGGACTTATTTAAAATTAATAAAGATGACTTCAGTATATTGAAAACTGGTCATATATCTCTGATGTTACAAATAATAGGCAAAAACAGCTACAGTAAGTGGAATAAATTTGGTAACACTTTAAGTAGATTAGCCAGAGAAGAACATATTGTGTGCTTGCAAGAATAAGAATAAGAAGGCAGACAGAGAGAGGGGAGAGTCTCAAAGGCAGTTTTATGCTCAGAGCACCAGAGGCTGAACACCCGCACTTGGAAAAAAATCGCATTTGTCCTTTTTAACACATTTCTCTTAAGTTTTCAAGGATATTATGTATCATGAAATTAAGCTGCATTTTGTAATATCCAGTCAATATCTGATGTTGTAAGAGAAGAAAGAGAAATGGAAAACATAATGAAAGAAAAATGCCTTGTCCCATTTTCCCAGGACAAGGAGGCAGTAGCATCCTGTCACTGATGCCTAACATCTAATGTATGAAAACTATTGCAAAGGCATAGTAGGTGCTCTCTTTGTCTATATACTAACTGCAGTGCTAGGAGATGGAAAAACTCTTGTTTATCTTCTTTTTTTTGATCACTGGAATAAAACACTCTCTATGGGAAATGATAATTCTGTACTTTTCTGCATATTTCTGACATATGGATAAATAATTAAGAAAGTGCTTCCTTTTATCAGTGTCAAAAAGTTAGGAATGTCTCAGGACTGCAGCTTTGAAAGATTTTTGCATGAGAGTTTGTAAAAGTGCCAGATTGAAAAGTTTCTCTCCACAGGGACGAAGTAGAAAATGACAAGTCTGTTTCCACAATTTCTCTCCAAACTTCTTTAAGTCTACCTTGAAAATAAACTCAGTACGTTAAAGGACAGCTCATCTGTCATTAATCATTCAGGTTTTTCACCTTTTGACAGACTGCCAGCCTTGTTGCTAGTTATTTAATATTGTATTTTCCACTACTAGCTGAATTTAGAATACCAACTAATTTTATCCTACACCTATGAAAGGGAAGCAACATTTGGTACTTCTAGAATTTATTCATTATATGAATCATCATCCCTGTGCTCTTGCATTCCATGATCTGAAATAAAGGCCATTTAAAGTGCAGGTATATATCAACTTGTATAACTAAGTTACCATGCAGGTTCTCCTGCTCAGTAAATACCATCACTGGTAGTCAAAGTAGCTTTCTGTTTCTGCTGGTTGCTTTCTGACCTCTGCCCCTTAACTTTGCATGGTGAAAATGTCATCTTAGCAAGGCTCTCAAAATTGCTAATACTGATACAGCTGTCTTGCCAACAGCAACAGTACTGTTTCACTGAAAAGTCACCACAGGTGAAATTGGAGTAGTCTCCTCCAAAAAATTTGCTCTTGAAAGCTATGTTTGTAATATGTAGCTAAACCTCTTCAGTATGCCTAAAATTAAATAGAAACCCATTCAGACTCACTGTGCAGTTTTATCCTTTTCCCCAGTGCTGGCAAAGCCCTTCCACCTGTCAGACAGAAGCTGTGAGCCTCTAACTCTGCAGTGGACAATGTTAACATGACCAGGAAAGCAGAGCCAGTGATGATACTAGAAATATTGTGCTTATCTTATGAAGGACAGAACACTGGACTTTCCCCTTAATGTTTGAGAAAGGGGAAGGAAGGATAACTCTCGTACTGGACAAAGCAACACACCCTTTCTCGAGTACCTGCTACCAAAAATTTTAGCAGTTGCCTATATCAGTTGAAATTTATCAAGAATTTTTTTTGTTTCTACCTTCTTTGTGTCAGAGCAATTTGAATCCTTGCAACTGTTCACATTAGGAAAGACAACCATAAACTCCCCAAACACTTTAACACATTATTTAAACACTTTAACACATTAAAATTAAACACACAGCTGCTTCCTAGTCTTTCTGCCTAGCGCTAAGTACTTTCCCAGCTACTTCAGCAAGATAGGTCATCCCTTTTAGATAACATAGCACTTCAAATTAATGAAATTGAACAAAATGAAGAAGATGCATCTGTATGGTTTTTACACCAAAGTGTTGTCCATCTTTGAAACTTAGGCAGCCAACTCTTCAGCAACAGTAGCTTGCTTATGCTCATCAATTCCCACAACTCCATTGGCCTTCAAGTTAACCAGAGAAGGATATGATTTTTACTGGTTTTAATTTCTAGGAGCTGCTTTTCGTCTCCTTGTTTCTAGTTAGATTGCTTTTCTCCTGATGAAGACCTGATTTAACGAGCACAGTAAATGTCAGATAATATTGCAAAACTGATTCACAGCAGTGAATATCTTGCTCAGTACCCTGGAAAAGAGTTGCTTGCCCCAAAGGTTGCAAAGTTAGAATACTATTTTCTTTACCTTAATGCTAAAGGCTTTGAGTGCCAAATCAAGGTGATAGCCCTGCTGCAATTTCTGAAAGAATAGCATACACTGGGAAAGGAGCCACCATTCAGCAAAGTCGTTTGGCTAAATAAACTGTGGGATTCTCTAAATCCCAGGAACTTCTTTAGGTAGAAGAAGAGGATTAAGCTACAAAATAGTTGGGACTATTATATCCAGACTATTTTTTTATAATAGCCAGACTATTTTGTTTTCTTTTAAAAGGGTGCTATGTCTTGAAACTTTTATATGCACAACTGATTAAACAAAATACTATTTTTCACTATACTACATGTCCATGGGTGTGACACCTTAAAACCTCCTTTCATGTGAGAGTGAAGATGAAATGGGCACAAGGATACACACACACCCCTCACTCAAACAAATGTCATATGGTAATTGGTGATATTTTTCTGTCCTTTTCTAATAAATTAGATATTTGTATTTGAAGAGCTTTGTCTTTTCTAGATGAGCCATTTCCTGTTTGTTTATTCTGCAGTAATAGTATCTATTATTAATACAAAGAAGAGGATTATCAATAATGTCAAATCTAGCCTTTCTTAAGATAACTAAAGTTTCTAGCCTGTTGCTGTCAAATCCAGAATTGACACAGAATATTTTTTTCTAAATGTCAACAGATGACAGGGGCAGCTTCACCACATTTCCTAAAGTTCATACAGAGAGTCCAAAGTCTTAAAGGATCTCTCCACAAAATTTTAAGGAAACCAAACTATTGGGGCTTGCCTTTTAGCATCCATTAGTGGTGTTCCATTTAATTACTTTTTATAAATTTCTATAAATAATAAAACCCCATGGATTGCAGGGCTCATAGGAAAATACTAGACACTTTTTCTCAGTATTATCTACCTATCTCCATTCTGAAATAACTTTCATTTATTTTTGTTCTTTTCTTCATCCTTTCTTACTCTGACCAATAATAATTTATCTCTCCTTAAAATCTTTATTTCCCTATGTTTGTGTCTTTGACCTCTTACAATACTGTGTGGAATGTCTCTTTTCTCTCTGGACATACCTTTTGCTTTTAATGTTTCCCTTTCCTAGATCTGTGATTTCATCTGACCATACAATGCTCTATATCTAGTTTGAAAAACCTGACTGGCTAAACAAAAAAATCCCACCTGGTATTGGTTTACAAGTGTTGCAAGTGCTTGGTTTAGATAGTTTTTTAGGCTTTATCATTAAACAATGCTCTTTTGTGAGTTGACAGGCTGTTCATTCTTTACTGAAGATGATTTCATAGTTTGCTTTCCAACTGCCACAGAAATCCAACCAAACATCAGAATTACCTGGGAGGTTTGCAACAGTATGACCCTGAAAGAATTTACTATTTGTAGGTCTTTCAAATTTTTATTTCTGTAACAGAGTATGTGAAAGTCCTTTAAGGTCTGGATTTCTTAATTCTAAGCCACACCATACGAGTAGTTTAAATCCCAGTGCTTAGGCACAGCATAAAGCATGAGCTCAGCACTCTCTGGCCATTTACCTCTCTGGCGCTGCAGATTAGGAGACCTGGGCATTACGTTCACCAGTTTTGTCAGGGTAACATACATGGCAAAGAAGCCAGGGGAATTTTGAAACATAACTTTTTACCAGTGTTGAAAAACTAAACAAAACCAACCAAATAAAAACAAACCCGAAACCCAAACCAACCAGAAAAAAAAAACCAAACCAAACCCAAACAAAAAAAAAAACCCCAACAAACCCTGGAAGCTAAACAAAACAAAAACATGAGCACACTCTTGAAACTATTTTGGTTTTGGGGGATTTTTCTTGCAATCAGTATTTTTAAGAACAAACTCTCTTCCATGAAAACTCTGTTAAGTTGACTAAACAAACAAGGGTTATAGATTCAATTCCATCATCAAAACAGATTTCTTTTGACAAATGTAATACAGCAGTTTTTCAGCTTCACTAGTATTCCATTCTGTTGAGCATTCAATGTAATAAAATGCTCAACCTTGTGATGAAAACATAGATTACAACACCCAGAAAACACATGGATCAAACAAACACTGGCACTCCAGAACAGCTTTATAAATGAAATGAAGTGTGCTGAAACTTTGGATTGTTGACAGATATTGATAGATGTAGAGATCTGAGAGCTCATCTGAAATTTATCTAGACTATGCAAACAACCACATCTAAACCAGCAGAAATGATGCATTGAAACTTCCATTAATTTTCAAAATGTCAGAGGAGCTGAAGCTTGAATGCTTTGCCGCTCAGCTGGCACCATTAAGGTAAGAGGTGCTTCTCTGTTTAGCAAAAAAATCTAAAGATATAAACAAACAAGCTAAAACTCAGCAGATATTTTCAAACCCCAATAAAATTTGTCTATATCATAACAATTTTTTTCCCCATTTCACACTCTCAGGTTATTTACTTGCTGTAAAACTCAAGGTTTACCTTGAGTTTTGCAAAATTGCACTATTTTAAGTCAATAAGTTCCCGAACTTCAGAATTGTTTTCACAAGGTCAAAAAATCATTGAAAGCAACAAGAAAAATGGATATAAACTGGTCTTTGCAGAGCTCTCCTGAAATGAGTATTTCATCAAACTTTCCAATCTGGAAAAAAAAAAATCACATAGTACCATTTAAACATTGGTTACATTATATGAAAATTATTTCTGTGTAAATCAGTTTTCTCTCACATGCAAATTAGACTTAAAATTTTCATGTAAATTTCCCTGCAGCACCTCAATACTTCCTTGGAAATAAAACTGACCTGGTGAACTCTGAGATTCTTTATCAGGAGAGAAAGATTTACTGTGGTACAGGAGACCTAGAGTCCCCTTTCCAAATCAAAATCAGAGAAGGAGTGATACTTATATATGTCTTCTTCCTAGAGATTAAAAGAAATTAAGAAATGCATAAAGGTGACCTTAAGGAATATAATAGAACATTTCGGACTTATCAAGCCTAAGGCTCAGTAAAAATGTCTGTTTATATCACATCTGCTAAACTGAAACTGTTGCCATGCACTTCTTAAATTTTTGTCAAGCAGGGGTCAAATTAGTATATGAAAACAGGCAGAGTTATTACATAATTTTTGGCTTGTTTATTATAAACAGTTTTACTACTATTTTTCACTCCATCCTCATTTCAGGGAAAATGAATATTTATTAATATTGGAAATTAGTATGACCAATAATAGATTTAGGTGTTGGTATATTTTTTTCTTAACAGCATCAACACAAGAAAAGTAAAGCATATTGCAAAAACACAGTGTGGCACCTGCCTTGCTTTCACTTGCCTTGCTTCCCAGTGAGCTTGCACAAAGGGCATCAGTGACAGAGCTTAGGGTTTTATAATAAACAGGTTTGCACAGAATGTCAACCAAAGAATTATGAAGCATGTGAGGTGGGCAAGCATAAAGATGTAACAGTAACTTTCCATCAAAAATGACCGTGGAAACAAATAGAAAATTATGCACATGTGGAAAGGACTATTTACTTTTCATATATCTGTAAACAGGCTCTGTTCATTCAGAGATAATTCCTAGGGAAAGATACTGCTGAATTTGAAACTGTAAATTATTAGAATTTTAGATTTTAGTGATACTAGTAATAAGTCCTTGGTCATAATTTTAAATCAATTTTACTACCCAGTGATGGAGAAAATGGAACTCAATGCCTTGTTGAAATAGTCAGCTGGAGAAAAAAAGTTCTTTTCTTTTTTTTTTTTTTAATTTTTAATCAATTTTGTATTCTTGATTGATACAAAGTTTCCAATAGAGTCAATGGATTTTATTTCATTATTTCTGCAGTCAATTACTGACACCTTACTACTTTGATTTACATGGGAAATTCCTTTGGCTGACATTAGCTGAGCCAAGACCAGAGCAAAACATTATTTTCTGATTTCACAGAGAGCAGACAAAGGGAATTCTGTGATTCACAGAGCAGCACTGGCACTTAGGTACCTTTTGCTTCTGAGGGCCAGGGTGTCTTAAGAAGGTGGCAGTCTAAAGGTGTCTGCCTGGCTTGTTCCTTCTGTGTGCAGTGCGGTGGCTGCTTCTGTCACCTTGCATGTCACTGCTGGAGTGTTTGGGCAGCCACTGTCCCTGTCCCTCCGGAGGAGCTGACTGCACAGCCATGGGAGCAATCACAGCCTGGCTGGGCTGCTCAGTGCTAGAGCCAAATTTGCTGTCACCAAAACAGAGGAGTTATTACAAGTCCAATCTCTACAGCTTCTCCAGAGCCTCCCAATGGTTTATGACAGACAACTGCTCCTGAGGTCCTGTCAGGAAATGTGCTATAAATAACTTGACAGATAAATGATGCCTAAAGAAGAGGAGAAATGGGTTAGGAGGATTTTAAAGACTTGGAATTACCTTAGAGATCCAGGAAAGATCCTGATTTTTGAGAATTCTATGTAGATTGTTTTAAGGATCCAGGGAATAAAAATGATGGAGAGAAGAACCTTCTCTGCTTAGCTGACTAGAGCTGAGCAATTCCAAAAAGTGAGGTATCATTCTAAGGATAATCTTGAAAAACGAAAGAAGTAGATATTGAACATCTTGAATTTAGATTATGCCGCAAGACACTTCACTAAAAGAAAAGAGAAAACAAGCAATAAAAAAAGTCTAGGAAATATTATTGTAAGAATATTATTAAAAACTATGTTTACTTAATAAATATATTATTATGGTTATATGTATAATATTATAATGGTCTTGTTTTCATTCTGTTTCAGCCAAAATTACCAGATCCTCAGATGCCAATGGATATTGAAACTTCCAGGCATAATAACCAAGAGTCATATGGGCATTGCTGTTCAAAAAGGGTCACAACTTATTAGTCTGTGTCCTGTTTCACATCAAACATTGATGCTTCAAATATTTTGTCTCTTACAAATTTTGAGCTTAACTTATTTAGAAATAAATAATATATATAACAATCCTGGGAGGAAATTTAATTCTTGTCATGCTATTTATTAAAATTTTACTGACTACAAGGTCAGCAAGTTTGTAGAGTTATTTTCTTTGAGAATTTTTTCTTCCTCCTGANTATATAACAATCCTGGGAGGAAATTAAATTCTTGTCATGCTATTTATTAAAATTTTACTGACTACAAGGTCAGCAAGTTTGTAGAGTTATTTTCTTTGAGAATTTTTTCTTCCTCCTGATTTGGTGATGTAGGGAACAAAAGTGAATTTGGAATAGCAGTAGGATTTTAAGTAGAAATATAAAAAAATCTTCAAGAATTGTGATTCTAAGAATATGGTGACTTCAGCTTCAGGAACACTAGAGTGTTGCCAGAATTTCACCAATGCTTCCTCTTAGGCTATGAAATGGGGCAATGAAAACCTCATGTGACACAGCACAAGACACCCTTTCTGTCAAAAAAAGCTGGAAGAAATTCCTGAACCACCTTCTGCTAACTCTTCTACTACGCAAACCAATATGTTTTCACTTAACTGTCCCTCATACTGAAACTTTTAGTAAAATATCCAGGCTTGAAAAGACCTGAAAAGGTGCTGAATCCACTACCTGTCTTTGTAGATATTCCAGTATTAAATTGCCATTATTGTGAAAAGCGCATGCACTAATTTGGAATGTGTGAATTCCAACGATTAAAAGTGTTGGTTCCCGTAGTGTCTTTCTTTTCTAAACAAACACTGATTCATGTCAGCATAAAGATAGTGTGAAGAAATGAATGAGCATCTCCTAAGGGAAAGATGATTATTATTCATCAGTACTCAGAGCTGCTGATTAATATTTCATGGCTATCATTCAGACTACAGAAGTGAAGAAAGACATAACCCATATCAGATATATTGGTCAAAAAAACCCAGGATTACCACCATTATTATTATTGTTATTATTATGATTATTTTTTAAAATTATTATCATCATCATCATTATTTTTAACACAATATTTTTCTCATGCTACCTAGGACAGCTAAGAGAGATATATAATTTCTTTGATTTTATAGCCACAATGAGATAAAAATATGCCTCTCAGATGTTTACAGGCAAAAGAGAGTGAATCCATGAAGATAAATAATAATTTAACAAAATAACAGAAAGATTTTGCAGCAGATTTCCATGTCTAACTGTGACCCAGACAAATTAAAATGTAAAATAACCTTTGTTCAAAAATTAGGTATTTATGCAATGAATTTAGTATTGTTCCATTTCCTAGTTTCAAAATATTGAACAGAAGGAGCAGAATAGAGGAATATCCAGTTCTGCTCAATGTTTTACTATATGGTCAAAGTCCTGAATAAAAATTGACACTAAAAGAGAGAAAGCTAAATAAACATAAAAATTCATCAACATTACAGATGAAGGCTTTCATACTTACAAAAAGTATTTATGACAAGGAGTGAAGATTTTAGAGAAGTTCTTGTACTGGAGAAACTTGTCACATTTTGTGGAAGAACAAGGTTGACATCCAAAGAACATGCACAATATTGCCAGATTTTAAAGTAGTAGATAATCATTGATAAAAAAATCAAAATTTTACCAAAACCAAATGTCATGGGTAAATTTTACTTTGCCTTCAATTATTTACTTTTGGTTTTGTTTGAAAAAAAAAAAGGTAAATTTTTGTAGACAGAGAATAGTTTAGGTTGGAAGGGACCTAAAAGACCATGTTGTTCCAATCCCACTGCCATGGACAGAGACACCTCCCACTAGACCAGATTGCCCACAGCCTCATCCAACCTGCCTTCAGCACTTTCAAGGATGGGGCATCCACAACTTCTCCAGGCATCCTGTCCCACTGCCTCAACACCTAAACAATATTAAAATGAGAAATTATATCCAAGTGAAAAAATATTTTGAGATCTAGGGCTTAGTTTATTTTGGTTTAGGGGTTTGTTTGTGGGGTATTTTTTCCTTTATTTTTCTGAGGCAGAAGCATGCAATTTATTAGATTAGGAGTTGAGAAGCAACTATTGACTTAATGAAAAATGTAGAAAGAGCAAAATTTCTAGACAACCAAAAAGCAACATCAAAAGAACTATTTTCTGGTTTATACATGAAAGACAGAATAAGAAGAACAGAAACAAATTAGACAACTCACTTTCTTGCCCCTTCCGTGAAGAACAGCAAAATACATTATATTTTATGTAAAGAAAAACCTAGAAAAAAATTACCTCTAGGATAAGCTTTCATGAGTACTTAAATGTATTAGCTCATTCTAGACAATTTATAAATTCACAGGCTCCCTTCTCCCCAGAAGTGCTTTTCCTTTCTTGCCTCTCAAGATCATGCTATTCTGCTAAATTTACAGCTGAAACTCCAGGCAATGTGGAAGCCTCCAAGGCAGCTGTAGATGTTTCCATAATTCACAACACAATAACCGCCTGAGGTCAGAAGTTGCTTTGATCTTCTTGATTCCAAGGAAACACAATGTCACCTGGGCAGAGGGAAGAAGTGACAGAGAAAGCACAGAAAACTATCAGGAGACTTCAGTTCAAACTATAAGGGGTTTTAATGCACTATTTGTGGTATTTTTGTATGTGAATTTCAAACAAAATTTCATTTTATGAACATTAAAAATGCCCCTGAAACTATACGTGTGTTTCTTTGATATTATATATGGGTTTTAGGGAAAAAACCTTAAATGTTCTCTGTGAGGTAGGAGGTAAAGAGGGAGAAACAACCCACAAACTGTAATTTTGGGAGAATTTTGCATCTCTGGAAATGTGAGATGCACAAAAATTCTTAGCATTATTACTTCAGTGTTCTCCCACCACATAGGCATCTAAGGAAGCCAGAATAATCCTGAGAATTTGACAGCAACGAAGCGGGGAATCAGTCCTCTGTAGGGATGAGGAAGGTAATCTTCTTCCCATACTTTCTTTTCTATTCGGACAGCAAAAGCAGCATGGACTCAGAAAAGAGTAAATCATNCAAGGAGATTATATTTTTTTCCTTCTGTGTATTTAAAAAGCCAACAAACAGAAAAATAAAAACAGCTGGTATTATTAAAGAGAGAGGCCTAACCTCCAAAGAGTGAAGTTCAGAAGGACTTGGATGCAGACATTCCTCTGACCTTAATAAAGGGACTAGACAGAGACCAGGGCACAACTGAATTCCACTTAATAGGAGTCAAAGCTTTGGGGTTTCTTTTGGCTCATTTTTAATTCCACTGCTTTTTACTCAAAATAAAGAAATAAATTAAACTGACTCCTTTTCCTCCTCAGTCAGTGCACAAAAGATGATAAAAGCAGGCTACATTGTAGCAAATGTCAGCTAAAAACCACCATATATAGAGATGTGGAAAACCCACGGACTGCAAGCAGATGGAAGCATTGAACTGAGCTGGGGCTGGCAGCCTGGTCATAGGCTGTAAAAGCTGAAATGCTCCTACAGTGCTGAACCAAGGTTAGAGAGGGCAAAAAAGAATAGTTTCAGCTTCACTCTTGAGTAAGCTGCTCACTTTTCTTCTTTCTTTCTGGCCATCTTATTTTCTCTGTATTTATTTATTTATTTATTTTATCGCAGCAAAACCAAGTAAAGTCAGTGCTCTACTTCTCCCCCCCATCTTCTGAGGAAATTCTAATGACAGACCCAGAGATCCTGGTTCTTTGTCCTCACTTCATACATTTATTGACTGCTGTAGAAATACAGCTGTGCCTTTGAAACTCAGAGCTAGTGCAATTTTAAGACAAAATTTAAACAGATATGGGTTTTACTGGCTATGAGGAATCTCTTGTTTTCAAAACAACACAGATATACCAAAGAGCATTCTTACAAAACTTGGAATTCAGCATCAACTTCATTAATTTTAACAGTATGGACATTATGATTTGGAATACCTGTAGCACTTGCCTTATTGTAAATCCTTTGTAAGTGTTTAAACTTTTGGCAGCATTTGACCTGTTTTTAAAACCATATGTTTTATGTTAACATTGCATTATGTTAATATCTTCACCACTATGAAGAGTAAGCATATTCTGCTGAGAAAGGAAGAAGAAAATGAAAGAAGAACAAAGAACAAAAGGGAAAGTGATGGAAAAAACCCCGGCACTCTAAATAAAGGGAGTTACAGTGATTGTAGTTTATATATTATGTAATGTAGACCTGTATGGAATGAAGGTGTCCTAAAATTTATCTGTAGAGATTTTTGCACCAATAAGAGCAATAATTATTGAAAAATAAAACCAGAGAAAAAAGGTTTCATCTGCCTTTTATAGAATAGTTCCCATTTTCTTAGCCTAGAATTTTTTTTTTTTGCCTCTAAAGGCAGGAGACATGTCTGTCCATGGTTGTGAAATGAACTGTGAAGTGTATTTTCGAAATAAAATTTTCCAACTGGCATTTAGCCATCGACTTGCTGTGGCTACCATCTCTTGAAATGCTGCTTTAGCAGAGACACTGAGATCCTGAGCAATTTTGGTAGAGTCTTTATATATCACTGTGCATTTAAGGAAACCTTGTTTAATCATTGACAAAAGAAAAATACTTTCAAACTCAGTATTTACACAGCTCTGTCTTGTGAACTTTTTACTGCATGTATCATATATTTCCATAGCAATAACAAAAAAAAATCTTCATTTTCTTCACCCCCCTCATGAATGAACTCAGTGTAGCTGCAGTGGTGCTTGAGCCCCAAGAGTGTCTTATGTTAAAGAGAAAAAAAAGCTACAATTCACTATGGATTTTGGAAAGCGCGTAGCTGTGGTCAGATACATTGGCCGTGAAATGGAAGAGGTAAAACAAGGTAATAAAGGCTTAATCCTG
>VYZP01024271.1:0-21747 GCA_013400635.1 Hypocryptadius cinnamomeus
CCCCTTTATTTAAAAACTTTTCCACAGCATTCTGCCTGAATTCAGAAATTAACAACAGTGAGTAGTGATATGACTCAACGCTGCTGTAAAGCTAGGATTATAAATAAATAAATGCATGTCAAAAAACATATTTTGGTTTGTTTTCATTATGCTGTTTATTTATAAACATGCCTGCAGAGCCATCTGTCTCTGTCAACTGCTCACTATGAGGCCTTCTTAAAACCCCTCCATTTGTTAATACCATAAATGTCTGTACTACATCATGTTGTACGAGGGATTTGGATCTTCCTTTTGAAGCTTCTGGAAGTTAGTTCTAAGGTCTTTTTAAAGGAGAACAGAATGTTATCATCAGAAAATGCAAATCATAATTCAAAATAAGATTTGGGGCTGCTTTGTTTTGTGTTATTGGGTTTCAGATGTTAACTTGAGTATCCAGTCTTTTTACGTGTTTTGTTTCAAATAATTTTAATGTCCAATCAGATACTGTCTTTCTGGGGTTTTAAAACTAATTCTGCGTATTACTGCTGTAGCAATTTACCCAAATTCTTCATAAAAGTTCTCTTCACTGACATTTCTATAGTATTGACTGACAAAGGATTTGATACTTTGCAGTGCCCTGTTCAAGAAGGAGTTCTGTGGTACTTTGTAAAGTGCTGTTAACTTTACATAAGGTGAATACTGAGACAAAGTGAAATGCGTGATTTACCAAAGGTTGCATGCAGATGAAGAGGGAAGAGAATTACAATGTGAGGCTTCTCAGCTCTGTGCTTTCAGACAATATACACCCATGCTACTCCTATAAATAATCTATGCCTAATGTACTGATAAGGAATCCTCTGTGCTTCCACCTAGCTGAAGGAGAAAAGATGTGAATCTGCTGGAAAACAGAGGCTGGTGGTGTCAAGAATTTGAAAAATGTAATTCTTTTTCAATTAGGGTGATGAGAAGCTATCAGTTATTTTCTGAGTATGAATACATAAAATATAGGAAAGGTATCCTCCGGTTTATGCCATCTTCTTAAACCAGATTTTTCAAAACCAAAGATTTTTATGTTGTTCTTCAAAGTCGAATGTGCATTTGGTCATCAACAGTCTTCCTCACCTTAATGTTCATACATTGTTTCTTTGCTCTTTGTCATCCTAAGAAACTAAAAGGCTTTTTAGAACAACTTTTAGAAGTTAACAGCCATGAAGGTTATGGCAATTTACCACAGAATAGTATAAAAAAGTATTCCTTTTGAAAACTTGGGAGTGAAGTAACAGCTAAGTGGCAATATAATACAATTTTGTGATCTATTCCTTCCCTGAAGCAGTCAATGCTGAATTTTGTGCAAATAGTATCAATGTGGCTTCATATTGATAACTGGTTGCAGAATAAGAGATCTAACACCATGTACAAAGAACTCTACAAGACCTTTCCATTTTTTTTATTTAGGAATTTTATTTTGGAGTAAGCTATTCTAAAAACCCTGTAAATTGCAATTCAGCCTAAATTAGCGTGTTTAATTAGTATGGTAATTTGTGTATGAGACTTAGAAACCTAAACTGAGGCTAGAGTATTTGAACCTTAACACTGACAATAATGGGTTTTTACTCAGCTAGGTGTTTTGTAAAATGGGACTGACACCCATATCAAGTAAGAAATCAAGAAAAAATTGTAAGATTTATATATCAAGACATCTCAGTAAGCTGGAAACTAGGAGTTACTGTGGAGTTAATGATTAAAGGAAACAATTGCAAACTAATGCAACTGGAGTTTAAAAAAATTTTATCGTTCGTTCTAAGCTTAAAGCAGTAATCTCTGGCTAGACACCTATGTTACATTTGTTGTGTGAGGGTATTTATTGCATGAGAAGTGATTGCTTGCTCATGCTGTGAGGCACTTTTTGGTGAAGTACCCCCTACTATTACAGAAGAGTTGAGATGAATAGAGTACATGTTTAGTTTTATGCTTATTCACAATGGTATAGCCTGTGCATTTTATTCATGAGACTCATTTTGCCATTAAATTTTATGGCACCTTTAAATTTCCTAACCCCATATTTTAATAGCCAAGTTCAACCCAACCATACAGTATAAGGTGCTAAAAATGTTTCACAACATCAGTGAAGGAGGGAATCCAGGATGTTTTAACTCAGTTTTTCCTTTTGTGTATTTTTCTCTTATACTGTAAGACCAATGGCTTGACCATTTGTCTTGATTTTGCTCACCTTCTTTCCCTTATTTTGTGTTTTACCATTCCCTGGGTAACTGAGAAAAAGGCTAACTGTAATACTGAAAGCATGAAGGAGAAGAAAGAATGGGAAATTCTTGCTCCTGTAGGTATGTAGTAAATTTAGGGCTACAGTTATTATGAAAATTTAGAAGGGAAATATAATCTGGACAAACTCTTTGGAAAATATTGCTGTGTCTTTGAAGAAAGCCTGTTTTTACTGAGCCCCCAAATTTTTGCTTTCTCTCCTTTTACAATTGTTCCTAATTTCTAACCCCTGCACCCTTCCTGAGAAATCCCCAGAGCAGCCCAATATGCTCCCCTCACACTTCCGCTGTTCTAAACCACTTACTGGCCATCATAGTGGTATTTGAATGCTTGACAGAGTCACAGGCTTCATTAATAATTGCCATCATCAAAATAGTTTCCTTTCCACACTTCGTCTGTTCAGTGTTTCCTCATCTTGTAGAGCCTACACTCAGGGGAAAGACTTGCTTTCCAACATCTCCTCATCTGTTTCGGATGGCTGAGCAGGCCTCAAGAACTTTGAAATAAGTTTTTAAGAAGTCAAGAAGCATTGAATACACAGTAAATTAAAAAGGAAACTTTGCTAAACAGTTTATGTCTGTCATTTTCTGTAATTATTTCCATCTTTTCATCTTAAATTTGCACGATTATCAGTAATTGTACTCCACTATCCAGAACATTGGAATTTCTATGATAAATATACATATTTCTTGCTTCCAAATTCATTAAGGTTTTCACTTCTTCACCAAGTAAATCATAAGCTTTCACTTATTACCTACAAATTGGAGCTAGCTGCCACTTGATAAACGAAATATGATCTTGGTTTTTTTAAATATCATGATTTTGTTCTTTATTGAGTAAATGTCACTGTGCTGAATATATGGCATGGGACTGCTTTTTCTGAGGTCAGCCCTGAAGGAAAAACTGTTGACTAGAAGGAAATATGAGATTTCTAGCATTTTCTGTCAGTGGAGAAATCAATAGAAACACATATAAGCACAGTAGAAAATGGGAGGTGCAAGAAAATTTACTTACTCATATGCTTCCTCCTTGCTGCTCCTTCAGTTGCCATATGGGAATGACAGGTATAAAACCAGATGACACATGTCATGCAGAGATCTATGAGTATTTAAATCTGTATAGTCTGAGCTTGAATTATCATGAAGAGCACAAACATAGATTAAGGATGAGAAATTAGAGTAGAATGTCCTTGTTCAATAGGCATGGTTTGAAGATTCTTGATAACACTCCAGTTTGATCCTTAGCACATTTATCCCTGGGGTGAGTTTGTCTTCAAGGGAGAATTTCAGAATGGAGCGTCCATTCTCAGCTGACAACAATAACACAGGGCTGTCAGGGTAGTGGTGGTATTAGGTGAAAAAAAATGGCACAGTAAAGGCAATTTCATGCTCAAACTATCAATTATGTTTTACTCACCATTGCCAGGTGAATAATTGGCAATGTTAAATAATTTGGCTTCTGGAACTCAGGAGGGCTTTGTAACTGTGAAACTGAAAAAGTATCCTTTTTATCCATCTAATATGGGTGCTGGAAGACTTAAAATTCTTTTAATGCAAGCATGACTATAATTAGCTTTAGATGTGAAGCAAGAAAAGTTGTGTGTTTGACTTCAACACAGATGCATTCTAACATAAGTGAAATAATAGCCCAGTAACTGTAGTGCAGCTGTGGACTAATGTCAGATATCCAAGTCTGGCAGCAAATTAGTGAGACATCTCAGCCATAGTAATGGAAACACCATTCTACTGAGATCTATTCTCTCTTTATTGTGTTTTAAGAAACATAGAGATGTGTACATTTGCAAACATTGAACACTGATACCAGGAAGGGAAATAGAGAAATATACTTGCTCTACACAGTATTTCACTGTATTAGTTTTGACTATCTGCTTCATGCCTGCAAAGGAAGTCTCTGAAAAATACTGTAGGCTTTTTAGAATTGCATTATTAGAATTGCAATTCTTCATGGTGTCTGGCAGCTAAAAGAAAGTTTTTTCATTTATCTTAGAACAAGATACTTTGTCACTGGCCTTGAAGTAACCATGGGACCTGCTTTCAGTTGTACTTCTCTGTAGTTCATATTTCATACACCCCATACCCCTTCAGCTGTTTGAATTGGATCTTTACACAGGGTTACACATGAAATAATTTTGCCAGTGCTGTAGTGGGACAAAAACTATCGTTAAACCACAGTAGCTACTCTGTGTGTTCTTAAATTTCAGCTATTAATAGGAGTAGTTTATAAGAATATTGGACTATCTATGTGTCTCAAGTTAAAGTCGATAGGCTACCAAAATGTATCAAGTGCTAATACCCCTTTCTATATACATAATCTAGGAAATATATAATATAAAGCAGGAGGAGCACAATGTATCTATTCTTGTATGAGGTTCATGCAATGCTACAGGCTTGTTGGCAGAGTGCCTGGAAAACAGCCTGATGGGAAAAGGCCTGGGGGTGATGGCTGACACAGCTGAACATGAGCCAGCTGTGCCCAGCTGGCCAAGAAGGCCAATGGCATCCTGGCCTGTACCAGCAATAGTGTGGCCACAGGACCAGGGCAGGGATTGTCCCCCTGTACTCAGCACTGGTGAGGCTGCGCCTCAAGTGCTGTGCCCAGCTCTGAGTCACTGCAGGACAGACATTGAGTTGCTGAAGTGTGCCCAGAGAAGGGCCACAGAGCTGAGGAAGGGTCTGGAGCACAAGACATTATCGCTTTCTAAAACTACCCGACATGAGGTTGTAGTGAGGTGGAGGTTGGTCTCTTCTCCCATTTAACAAGTGACAGGACAAGAGAAAATGGCTTCAAGATGTGCCAGGGAGGTTTAGAGTGGATATTAGGAAGAATTTCTTCACTGAGAGGGTTGTGAAGCATTGGCACAGGCTGCCCAATTTAGTTGTTGAGTCACTGTATTGGAGGTATTTGGAAGTCATGTAGGTGGCATGGTTTAGTGGTGGATTTGGCGGTGCTACGTTAATGGTTGGACTCAATCATTTTAAAGGTCTTTTCCAACCTAAATTAGTCAATGATTACCATGAGGAATGCCTGAGAGAGCCAAGACTGTTCAGCCTGCAGGAAAACAGGCTAAAGGGGATTTTATCAATATATATAAATATCTGAAGAGAGAATACAAAGAGTGTTACAGAGCCACACTTTTCCCAGTGGTGCCAACTGACAGGACCAGAGGCAGTGACACAAGCTGAAATAAAGGAGTCTCTGTCTGAGCATCAAGAAATACTTTTTCATTGTGAAAGAGACTGAGCACTGGCAGAGGTTGCTTAGGGAGGGCATGGAATCTCCATCCTCAGAGGAACCAGCTCTAGATGAACGCTATTTGAACATGAACATTGGAGAAGATGACTTCCAGACATCTCTTGCAACAGTAATCATGCTGTGAAATTGTTTATTATCAGTTACAGATTTAATGGGAAATAGAATTAAAATCTTATTACAGGCACATTTTTAATTGATCACTACAGGGCCTTGCAACAAAAATAGATGGAGGAATAAGGAAATGCAGAGGCAAAATTAACCACAGAGCCTCTGTATCTGTCCTGCTTAATATGTTTGTGACTAAGCCAGCTTCCTTTAAATGACATTTCATTTCAGTAGCTGTATAAAATATGCTGCTAAATAGTCGTAAACCATATGGCTTTGTACTAAAGCAGCTGAGTGTCAGTAGCCCAAGCATCAACCAGAGCCTTCAGCTCTTCACCAGCTGAACTAAAATTAAAATAATATTAAATATTTCATATCTTATAACACTTTTATTATATTAGTTGCCTGGACAGAAGGAGAGTGTATAGTAGCATCAAATTGCAATAGTCTTGCCTCTAATTATATTTTTTATAAGACATTGGCAAGCAGCCCAAAAAAATATTGATGTGAAGTCTGATTTGCCAGTATTGTGGAATTTCTCCTGTGTTGGAATACAGCTGGGAGGTTTGAAAGTGTTAGGCAGCTGCTGTAAATTCAGAAGCTGAAGCAAGCAACAATTCCTCTAGAGCAACCCAGAAATTAATATCTTATATCCTTAGACAGACTATGCTATCTTCTGCATATGCATGCATGCATGACCAGTATCTGTTCCTCACTGATTCAGACACACAATAATTTAATTTCATCTAAAGTCAATAAAATTAATGTCTTAACTAAAAAAAATTCACCTTTATTATTTTTAATGAGACTTTGCAGTGACATCACTTAAAACTCTAAAATAAAATCACCTAGTAAGAAAAGAAATGGTATTCCCAAATCCCATTATACATTTCTTCATCCAAAGAAGTGCTTGACTTTAAATCTTAAAGCAAGATTTACCATGTCTTATAGTCATTGCAACTTAAGTCTCTAGCAAATCACTGGAAGATATAGCTAACAAAGCATGGAATGTATCTCTGCCAATAGGCTCCTTTTTAAGTAAAAGGAAAAATTGATGTGGATTGATGGTGGTCCACAGCTGATGTGGGTCATCTGATCTCAGTTGTGGTGTTGTTATGTGGGAGAATGACTTCTGAGGCAAAAAGTGGAATCTCTGAAGTTGTAAAACTTGTTTCCTGACTGGAGACAGCGCTTAACCTTCAGAAGTGTATAGGGTGGCATCTGCAAGAGCCACTCCATGAGACACAAGTTGCAAGAGCATTTATTTAAAAGGACCATAAAGAAAAGATTTATGAAGAATCACAGAATAATCAAGTCCAGAAAAGACCTTTAAGATCATCAAGTCCAACCATCAACACAGCATCACCATAATCACCCTTAAATCACATCCCCATGTGCCACATCTAGACACTTCTTGAACTCTTCAAGAAAGAGTGAGTGACCTCCCTGGGCAACTTATTCCAATGCCTAACCACTCTTTCAGAGAAAAAAATTCTAGTATCTGATCTGAACCTCTCCTGGTACAACTTAAGGTCATTTCCTCTTGTCTTTTCACTTGAAACTTGGCAGAAAAGACTGACCTCCTTTTGGGTAGCTGTAGAGAGTTGTAGAGAGTAATAGGGTCCCTCCTGAGCTTCCTCTTCATTGATTCAAGCATTGCTCTGGGGTGACGAGCTGCCTGTTTAGAGCTACAAAATATATCACAGTAATTTTACTCAAAGAAACTTGCTCCACAAGTTGGCAAAGTTAGCAAATACAGAAATGCAGGAAAGTTGTCACTACTGCCATGGCATGAGATTTTCACTGTTTGCTTTCAACTTTGTGCGCAAGTGTAATGACCAGTATTGAATTGCTCTGCCAACCCTAAAAATTCAGTCTGAGATCAAACTACCCTTGACTAAATATGTCGATCAGTCCATAATAACACCAGCCATAGAGAAGAAATCTTAGTTTGTTGCTGAAAGGAACATGATAGGTCTGTTTATTTTTGTTGCACTGTTGGGATTGATTGACAGTTTTAAATTTGATTGAAGTTTTATATTTCAGAAACGTCACCAATAACTTTTCAGAAAAACATCCAGAAACTAAATTGAAATAAAAGTATCTCCACAGGCTTCAATCTGACTGCTAAATCCATTAAAAAAACCTAACAACTTAGCCTGCTCTTTTTCTGACTGATTTCAAAGCTTCAGGGAAGAGAAGCTTTTGGTTTTAGCAGGATGACCGAGTAATAAAATTTAGGACTACTTTTATTTTGAGAAGTAATTTAATGCTATGGTAAAAGAGTTCTGTGGTTTTTCTACATTTTTAATCAAGCTATGCACTCTTGCAGCTGTAAAGACCAACAGCATTCTGGTCAGTGTAAAGTGGGAAGTTGCCAGCAGGCCAATGGAGACGATACTTGTACTCTGCTCTGGTGAGACACATCAGTGTGCTGGATCTGTTTCTGGGGTCATCAGTGCAAAAAAGATATGTAACTACTTTGTTGAATCCAGTCCAAAAAAGGGCAGAATGGTTGCACATGGGCATAAACTGAAAAACATGAAACTTCATCTGAACAGAGAAAAACATTTCTTTCCAATGAGGGTAGTTGAACACTAGCCCAGATGGGCTGTGAATCTCTATCCATGGAGATTATCAAACCCAACCAGACATGATCCTGGTAAACCTGCTGTTGACCCTGCTTGCTTCAGAGGTTGCAAGGCTGCACTAAATAATCTCAGGAAGTCACTCCCAACTTCAACCATTCTTTAATTCTGCTTCTGTTGATATTCCCTTGTGATGAACGGACTACGAATGTTTTGTTATTGGGTTTAGCTTGGTTAAGCAGCCAGATTCTCAGGTGCCTGTCTCCAAAGTGTTATCCAGGCAATCAACTGACTTTTGATTAAACAAGTATGTGATGGCAACTATACCTTTCACAGACTTTAACCTGGCACTACATGTAGCACCAGAGCATTTTCAGGAGTCTAGTAGAGTTTAAACACATTTCCAGTATCTGTCTGGACAGTCTGCACAGCATTGCTTCAAGTTCTGTCTCATACGTGTATCAGCATATTTTGCTGTGGCAGAGTGATGTCACTTTTTCCATAACATCAGGGGGATTTGCCTCTAACTGTAAACAAAACTAGGAACTGCAGAAGAGTGTCAAAGTAATGAAACATGAACAAAGTGTTTAGCATTTTTTAAAAAGTTTGTTTGGCTTGATGTTTGAAAAAACTTTGGGTATTATTTCCCTTTTACCCAAGGTAGTTTGTGAATGGTAAAGCATGTTTCATCGGAAAGCACCAGAGCTTTCTATATATCTAGCACAGCTAGTTGTGTAGGAATATTTGTTTGTGTGATCTTTAGTTTCTTAAGGTAAGCATCTTATAGCTTAGCTTTGCAATTTCATGCACCACAGCCCAAAGCAATTGGGGTTAAGCTTAAATATTATGTAGCTTTTATCATGAATCAGGAATGAGCCAAAAATTTCCATACATCTCTCACTTTAGCTCCATCTTTTAATGTTTTTGTTATCTACATTCAAATCCTGTAGCTAAGTTTATGGTGCTTATCACATAAGATAACATATAGCAAAGCACAGAATTATAGGTTCAATTGTTATTTGATAGGTGTAAGACCACAGAAACCATCCATGGTTCCCTGTTCTGTGGGATAGCCCACGTACAGGCAATTCAGTCACTCATGGAATATAAATCTGTGTTTTGCTTTCCTTCTCACATCAAATGGGGCAGAATTTTTCTCTCTTCTGATTAACAACAATTTTAATTGCATTCGTTTACAGAACTTAGAAACATGCATATGGGAAGCGTGTAGAGAAAATCAGTGCTACTAATGAGTAAATGTATCAATGATTTTTGAATGACATATACATATTTGAATCTATCTGTAAATGGAATTTTCTTTTTTTACTGCTAAGTTAAAATTTGCATTGTACATTACAAAAATTGTCAGTACTCATTCAGTTTCATATATAATTTCTATATTGACTTTAATGGCATGAATAACTTCTGCTAATGCCTATATTCAAATATTTTCATCTAGGATGTGGTCCTAATAAGACTCTTCTAAATTCTTTTTCCATTTTATATTCAGTTTTGATTGTTTTGAAATATTTCACAGGATTGCTTCTATCATCAAATTTCTCACTGTGTCTGAGATTAAAGAAAAACCCCTAGAAATATGAAAAAGAACCTGATATTTTTAATAAATATGCTAATCCTTAATTCTCAAGATTTTCAAACAAGAAGGAGTGAAATAAAAGCAAAGTTGAACATGACCTTAAAAAATAAAGAAAAAGAAACAAAATACCCCATGAAAAAAACTCTTGCTAAATTGAACATCTACAGGAATTTCTACTCATATTGGAAGCTATTTGAGCTGGTTAACCAAGATGAGGAAATAGTAATATTAAAGGAATTTGGGTCTTCGTGAGTTAGTGATAATCTGAGAGTTTAGTGGTCAAGGTACCTGAATGGATAACTACTGGTACTAAAAAGCACTGTGGAATGTTAAGGGTTGGAAGGGACTTCAAATCATCTAGATCCAATCCCACTCTGCCATGGGCAGTGAAACCTCCCACTAGAGCAGGTTGCTAAAGACCTGAACATTTGAACATTGCCAGAGATGGGTCATCCACAGGCTCCCTGGGCAAACTCTTCCAGTGTCTGTCCATTCTCACATTAAAGATTGTGAATGACTTAGGCACGGAGACTTAGGCAGGGACTCAGACCAGCAGGGAATCTGAATCATTTATTTAAAGAAACAAGCTGATTTTCCCATCTCTTCCCACAACTCCCTCTTTTTTGTTTCATACAAACAGGAATCATGAAACAAAACACTTCCCTTGAGCAGAGACAATGATCAAACAGATAAAACCTTGAGAAACAACTTAATTGTCCAAAACCTTTACTATCACCCAGAGTCTGCAATTGCTGGGGAGTACCATTTCACAGTGAATGTTTGGAGAGCCTTTCCCACGAAAGACTTCCAAGTTTATCTCAGAAGGGGGTCCAAGATTTTGTAAGATCAGATCAGCAAGTCAAATGACTTGATTACACTTTTAGTGCAGAAATACCTGGGTCTGATGGTATAATCCCCAGTCCGCTAGGGCTCAGGCTTGGCCAAAACGACAATCCTTGACTGAGATTTTCCCTAAAATACCTACCAAATTGTATAAGAACTTCATTAATATCACTTAGGAAAATGACTTCATAAGAGTTTGTCTTCCCCACAAACTGATTATGAAGCTGGAGTATCCAAGGCTGGATCACTCTTGCAGGTACCCATCTTGGACTGGAATCTGTGGAAACACATGCATATCCTCACCCCCAGATTATCAATGGAAAGGCACCTTCCCATTTTCCACTTTCAAGATTCCTAACAAGTACCTTAGCTTTTTCTAAGTGAGCCTGTGATTCACTAAAATGTTGTTGGATGGGGGTTTGAGTGTTCTGAATGTGACTTAAAAAATTAAGAACATGTAGGGCTTTTGTGGGGGGTATATCCCATTTCCACACTCCCTCTTTTTTGGTTTGACAACATGAACCTGAGAGTGCAATGGGCCCGTTGAACAATGGCTTGACCTTTAGGGGAATGTGGAATACCTGTGACATGGTGCACCCCCACAAATGAAAAAAAGTTGGCCATCCATTTGGATGTATAGGCCAGCCCATTATCAGTCTTTATGGATACAGGTACTCTGAGAGCTGCAAAAGCTGACAAATAATGATGCTGATGATCTTTTGCACATTCCCCTCTATGTGCAGAGGCAAAAATACATGTCAAAAACATATAAATCGTAACATAAACATATTTCAACTTACCAAACTCAGGGATATGTGTAACATCAGTCTGCCAGATTTTTAGGGCTTAAAGTCCCCAGGAATTAACTCTGAGGACAGGCAAGGGTGTTACGTGTTGGCAATCAGCACAGGCTCGCACAATTTGCCGTGCTTGCTCATGTCTAAGCTGAAATTGTTTTCAAAGAGCTGCTACACTCTGGTGAAAAAACCCATGTGACAGACGTGCCTGAGAAAAAATATCCAGCACAACAACAGCCCCAGCTAACTGGGGCATATTGAATTTTTTCGGAAGCCCTAACGACAGCTGCTAATTCTACCAGTTGAGAAGAACCATGAACTAATTTCATATCTTATAGCCACTGCCCATTACTTTGCCACACTGTCACAGACCTACCAGTCTGTCCTGAGCCATATGTAAACACCATGCAGGCATTGGCCATTGGAATTGGGGAACAGTAAGAACTTTCAATAAAATTAAGATAAAAATTAACAGGGATACCATCAACTTTTCTACAAGCCTGTTGAGCACTTAACACCTGTGTGATCTGTTCTAATGCTTCTGTTGCTCTAGTTGTCAAGGAGCAAGGGGAAGTTCAAGGTTCGCTTTCGATAGCTGGAAAAGGGGGTAGAGTTTTTCAGTTGTAACACCCAATAAAAGGCATACCAAATTAATTGTACCCAAGAGCTTTTGCAAATCACTGAGCATGGACACTTGAGATAATGGAAGGCACAGAAAATGCAGATCAGAGGTCATTGTGTTCACAAAGTGGTGCAGTAAAAAAAAACCAGTCTTTTAAATCAACAACTATGAAGGTCCAGAATTCCCATAGGCACAAAAATATTATTGACTTTTTTGAAGATCTTGCAGCAATCGCCATGTTCCACTCCTTTTCTGTATAACAAAAACATATAATAATGTTTTTGTTATACAGAAAAAAGAGGAGAACTCCATGGGCTGGTTGCGGGAACAATATAGCCAGATTGCGGCTCCTCTTGTACAAGCTGGTGCAACTGTTACAGCTTTTCATGAGAAAAGGGCCGCTGGTCGACCCACACAGGACAATCAGTCATCTGAGGGCTGGGACATGCTGCTTGGCAGTGGCCCCTGTGGTAAATTAGCTCCCAACACAACACCCCATTGGCTAAGGCAGTCTCATCCCCACAAAGTAACAGAGAGTGGTAGTACATAAGGTTTCACAGTGGCAGTGTGACCTTCAGGGCCTTCTATTGTGACAAAATTGACACTGCTCCAGTACAGAGAGGTCTCCAACCCCAGCTAGATCTTTAGCAACTTGAGTCAGGGGCCAATGACTGCACCATGCTGAGTAAGCTGTAAAAGTGTAATCAGTACCAATATCAAGTATAGCAGCAATGTGTAGCTTCTCATTTTGATGCCAAAGAGCACATTTGAAAGCGGGTCTATGACTGAAAAGTGTGACCAGAAGATCTGCGACTGCCTAGTGAAATCAAAGCCACTGTTACCTCTCACTCATGGAAAACTACCAGAGGGGTTAACATGGAAATGAACAAGTTGAGCAATTTGTGCCCCTTCAGAAATGTGGCACAGGGGTACAGGGGGCCAAACCATTACCTGAATCTCCCCAGTAAATAGGAGTCTAGGCAGAACAAAAAAACTCTTTTTTGTGGTGAAAGCTCGACCAATGACATGCACACTGCACCCCCGGCCCAGGGGTCCCCAGACGTCTGAAGGCAAACTGCACATCGCTGTCCTGAAGAGTCACAGTGACAGCGGAGGCCAGGTCCATGCCAGTGTAACCTGTGGTCCAGCTGGAAAGTCTTTTGTGGGGATGAGTGTGGCGGGCTTGTTTTGCATCTACACGTGGCTCCCCGCTGTGCTCTGCTGGCAGTTTCCTGGAGGGGCTATAGATGTATCTGGGAGCGGCAACCCTTCTCTATTAAATCTAGACCAGCATTGTTTTATATGGTGCTGTCCCTTCTGACAATGTGCACCTACACCTGAGTCCCCAGAACCCCTTTTGTTCCAAGGCCATTCATGTCTCATGTGATCTGGCTTCCTGCACGAAAAATGGGCACTTGATCTGGAATGAATGCTCATTGTAGCGAGAACCTCTGAAAACAAAGTCATGTTATGACCAGCAGTGCTGACTCCCTGACAAGCCTTAAGCATTTCCATGACAATGGGGGCTCACAGGGACTGCAAAACATTTTGACAGATGGGATTTGCGTTTTCCACTTCTAACTGCTTCAGTAGTATTTGTCATGTGGTAACGTTGTCTATTTGCTTATCTAGAGTAGTTTTTAACTTATCTAGAAATGTTAGAAAAGGTTCATCAGCTCCCTGTCATATATTAACATGTGAGGTTATAGTGAGACCACCATCCAGCGCTTTATGGAAAGCCTGCAGAGTGAGCTCTTTTGACTGCCAAAGAGCTTTTTCAGGCAGCCGAGTCTGTACCATGGCCGGCGCATTTTGGCCCTCCCCACTAAGAGCTTCAGCACCAGTAGGTCACAAAGGGTGCCCCAAGGGTTGCTGTAAATTGTCCATAGCTTGAACAGTGCACAGCTCTCGCCACTCCAACATCCAGACAGTGAATTGTATACTCATCAGCATAATGGGTGCTATTTGCCTAAAGTCTTGTGGTGCCAAGTTATATGAGTTCACCAGAATTTCCAAAAGACTAGTAGTGAAAGGGGTGCTGATGCCATTGTCTATGGCTGAGTGACACAGCTCTTTCACAACGCCATAAGGCAAGATTTCTCATCTAGGTAATTGGTGTGGCTGGTAGACAACCAGAAAAACATGTAATAAATCCACATCCCCTTCCATGGCAGCCTGTTTTCTCACCGCTTCCCACCAATCAGGGAGAAAATATTAGGCTCCCTTCCTCATGCAAATAGATTGAGGGGCTAGGGGCCACCCTCCAGTTCTCCTCCCTTAGCCCCAAGATACGTATAGTTGAAGTCTTGTGTCTTGTGCAGTGGCGGTGCAGCAGGAGTGGGCAGGGCAGGAGCGGGCGGGGCAGGAGTGGGTGCCTGAAAAGCTGATATGGGATGACAGGGTATCAAAGAATTCTTATGGAAGAAGTCCTGAGGAAACATGACATGATCTGAAGATCATGCTGCTAAATAGGAAGCCAATGTTAAGTCAAAGACAGAAATGAATATATTAATATTATACTTTGAATTTTGGTAGTTAGTTGTGGGGTGAAGTCCATAGTGATGTAGAGTCCCCAGGCAGGTGCAAAGGAGAGCCCTTTTATTGCAAAAACTCAGCCTTTTTAAGCAGTTAGTCAATTATCAGCCACACAGTTTTAAAGCATAACAAACATAATTCCACCAACCACCATACACCACAATGTGAACACATAATGGTTATATAACATGGGTTTTTTACCCCTAATTCAGCTGGGTATCTTTCCCATAGTCCTTTTCCATTTAGCCGAAGTAACAGGCCTAAGCCATGATTTTACAAGGCCTCTCTTTTGTAAAGCTTTACTTATCGGTAGCAGTTAGTAACCTTCACTGTTTCCAGTATTTCATCTTAACACTGGAAGGGTTAATCTGAAACTGAAATTATAAATTTGTTTTATGAAAAAATGAGTAACAGCCATGAATAACCTCCTGATTGTTGTCCCCTAATTTAAAAATTATATTGGTTGATGAAGACAAGCATACAAGCAAGAAGATTTTGTTTAATTGGGGAGTAAATCATAAAGTGGTGTAAGACAGAAAAAAGCACAGGGACAAGACTAATATTCAAATTAGAGGATACAAAACAAAGACTGTACTTTGAAGTTCCTCAAATGGTCTTTCAGATTTGGCATACTGAGCAAGCAACATGTTGAAACTACAAACTGCTCTAGAGGGCTTAGGGTCAGCATGAATGCATCTTTCCAAGTCTTATTTTACTCTAATTCTCTTTCGTTACATTTAAGAACCATTCTTTCACTAGTCTTAATTTGCTCTGTCCACCACCCAATTACATTACTTGAAATGATACTTCCTTTTCCTAGATCCTTGCCTGAGAAGTGATAAATGAAGTGAACATTTACTGAGGGTTGTAGCTCAACAGGAGCCAGTTTGGCTTCAAGTCAACCTCCCTTGGCAAACCAGGGAAATATATAATGCTGACTGATACTCCCAGAGAATACTTTTGCCATTTTCAGGGCATATATTTGAAATTCATCTGTTCATTTTCCCCTAGGTTTTCTCCCTTAACATTACAAAAGGAAGGGGAAAAAGAGCTAGAGATGAAAGCTTGGACTGTAGATGTGCAGCAGTAGGAAAATATCATCCAGGCTGTGGATAAAGATGAGCCTAGGTTTTATTTTTTGTGAAATAATAGGATGTGATGAATGTTATATGGCAACTTGGCTCAAAGTATTTATGCTTTCTATGTACCAGTCGTTTTGTCCTTTGGGATGCTAACATTTACTAAACAGTCAATGAGAAGACGCTTCAGGTGTTGACAAGACTTCAAATGTTCATCAGGGTTACTGTTCTCTCAGCCAGGAAGGGTGAATTCTCATTTTGAAAGTCCTTGTATATAAATTCTGTTACTTAATGTAATACAGCAATTATATTTCTATGATATTATGTATAATCCCATATATTAATATAATTCTGTGTAGCTAATAATAAAATACAATGATTTAAGATAATATAATTAATTCAATACAATGTAATATGATAACTAATAATTAATATATTTCTATCCAAAAGTCCAGACTCTGCCATGGTGCAAGCACATCTCAAGCAAGAGTGGTACCACTAGCCATACAAGACTTTAGCCCTTGAACTTGACACAATGATGCTGAGATCAGGTATTATCGTGTTCAGGGAGTCCTTTGCAATACTTCAGTTACAGCAAGAGCTAAACACATGGACTGAAACCACGCACAGTCTTCCTCAAAACTGAGGGCTACCCTGCAGCATTAGGTGTAGCCAGTCCCTGAGCAATTTTGAAGTGTTGTTAATCAGCATCTGTGCTGGTTCCACAATTAGAAGTTAGAAAACATAGAGCATGATGAGAAGCAGAATTGGTCTGTGTCTCTTCATGGAATTGAGAAACACCTGCACCTACCTGCTTCCAAATATGTGTGAACATTAATGAAATTATGCAGAGAAAGATTAATGCATAACTCTAGAAGAGTTGTTGTCTTTCTATTCTTTTCCACAAAATCATATCTGTTTTGTCACTAGAGGACTTGAAGAAATCTTTCAAGATCTGGATATTTTCCTTTCATAAAAATTGTCTTTTCTTATATACTTTCTTTTTCTTTTACAAGTTCTGTGATAAAATGCTTTAGAAAAATAAATACTACAAAACTGAGGATTAAGTTAATAAATCAGATTTTTAAAGTGGAGCAAAAATATAGAAATATTTACAAATATTGTTTATTTATGTGTGAAGAAAGAAGCAAAGAATACAGAAGTACTCTAGAATGCCCATTCTTTAAAATGAAAGTCACTTTTTTACCACTGTCCTATGCAATATGAATCTTATGCAGGGGCCAAGTAGCCATCATTAGTCTGTCCTGAGGTTAATTACATACTTCAGAAGTCTTCCACAGTTCTTGTCAATATGGAAGAGTTGACAAGAGTTAGTCATTTAGGTATTTTGTAAGTTCTATCAAAAAGGACTGATTAGTAAATTAATTGTCATTTGAAAAATTCTTATGCTACTACCTGTGTTTAAAAGCCAGGAAAATTTTTGTCTCTTAATAAGTCATTATAACTGAACATTAATAAGATACTTGACAAATCAATGCTTTCTTACATTCTAAATAAAGACATTTTGGCCATTTGATTCACTGTAGTCTGTTAAGTGCTTTAATTTGGGGCGGGGGGGGGAAGAAAAATATGCATTAAAATCTAGAAAAAATATTTTGTACTTCTGACTGTGAATTGCAGTTTAAATAAGAAATTGGTTTTTTATTTTTATTGAAAACATACTTTTAGGAGAATGTATGCTTGAAATTGCACCATGCTATTCTGTTGTCACAGAATGTTTTGAGTATTTTATATACACCTTCCTTTAATGTCTTTGGGGAGTTTTAGGTACATTGCTTTCCGTATTTCTTTGACAACAGACATTTCAGGAATTCTGTTTCAACTTTGTTTTTCTTTGTTTTGGGGGTTTTTTTTTTGGTTTTTTTGCTTTGTTTTGTTTTGCTTTGCTTTGCTTTGTTTTGTTTTATTTGTTTGCCAGTACTACTCCATGTGGTTTTATTTAGTAGTCATATTACCCATTCATATAACTGAACATGGGTTCTTCTCTCTGCTGATGGGCTTGTGAGCTCCAGACTGCCAATTAATTTTCCTTATAGAAAGGGAAAACTGTTAGCTATACTAAAAATTTAATTCCTAACCCTATTTCTGAAGTAATAGTACTGTTCTGTTTCTGAAGATTGGCGTGTCCTGGGTAAAAGGCTTTCTCTGCTTCCACCCTTCTCTTAAAATGGGCAAAGACATTTGGTGGAGAGCAGCTTATGGTGTCTACATTCACATTATTCTTAGCTACCTAGTTAAGTCATCTTGCAGGAAAAACCCAGAGCTGCTGGTGACTTTCTGTGTGAAAAAGTTGTGCATTATCACTGTATTGTGTGACTGTAGCAAGTGAGAGCTTTACCTATCTTCAGTGGAGTAATTGCTTCAATCAGCTTTCGCTCCCACCCTGTTTCTTCTTTTTTTGTATAGAGAAATTACGTGTTTCATAATGCTTTGGGAAAAGAGTCACAAGGTGTGCTGACAGCCTCTTAAACGTGTTGGAGTTGTTGGACTTCACAGTCATGCTGTAAAGAGAACTCTGTACAGTTCTTAGTGTCGCAAGGATAGCTGTTGAAAGAAAATACTTCTATTCAGCTGTGGATGGACTTCCCTGGAAACTCCTACAGGAGTTTCCCAGGAAACTCCTACAGAAGCTCCTAGTGGTACTGTCTCCTGTCACATGGTGTTACTTGCAGACATTTTCATCTTAATGTCAAAATTAATTGTAAAACTGAGGAAGTTTCTAGAATATAGAGGAACACTTCCTATGTGCTCGCCGAGCAATAGACTCAGGAGCAAAACTCTGGCCTGCTGGAAGTTCCTGTGAAAATTCTTACTACATTGCATTGTCAACGTATAGATTTTATCCACCGAGAGCTGTGGTAGCTTTGCAAGACCAGGGTGATTTTTGCCTTCCCAATTTAGCAGAAAACCTAGGCAACATTATTAAGTATTTTTCTTCTGGAGATCACAAAGCACTTTCCCATATGAGTAATTATTTAGGCATCAACCAGTAAAATGATTATTCAAATTATTACTCAAATGATTACCAGTAAAATGCTCACAAATCAGGTAACCTAAACAAACAGAAAAAAGGTATTTGATTAACACTGCTCTATTCAAAAAACCAAACCAAACCAAATGACATCAAAATACCCCATTCCAAGAAACTCAAACTTCCTGACTGAACCTCTGATTCTGCTGACTCCTACCATCAATTCTTATGCTTTATAGTTGCCAAATTTTCTTAATTCTTAGGTACTCTTAATAAGTAGGCCTGGGAGGATGGGGGGACAAAATGAAAAGACATATTAAAGAAACTGAAATTAAGGACCTAGATCAGCATTGGAATTCTTAATTGTAATGTATTTACAGGCTCCCCAGAGAAGTGGTCACAGCATCAGCCTGACTGAGTTGAAGAAGCATTTGAACAATAGTCTCAGGCACAGGGTGTGACCATTGGGGATGATTCTGTGAAGGGCTAGAAGCTGGACTTGATGATCATCGTGAGTGCTTTCCAATTCAGCATATTCTGTAACTCTGTGATATCTGGCATGACTGTAATTCTCTGGATATTGTTATGTAGTTCACAAGTTACTTCTGACTACAAACAGTTTTGCTGCAGAAAACATAGTCATTGATATATCACTATTTGTATTCATCTCATGTACTCCTTGGACTTCAAGACAGATGCATTATAGAAATAAGGTGCTCAATGACACTGGTTTTGGAATCAGTACCTGAAGTGACTTAAAAACAAGGTTTGCCAGTAACTTCTTTAAGGGTTATCAAGGGGATGGGAGTTGCACAGGAGGTAAGCTGTCATCAGATGATTCTCTTCTTTCCTATATAAAAGAATCCTGTCTTTTCCCTTCTGTCTTTGCAATTTTCAATTGACTGTACTTGTAATTTTTAGTTGTTTTTGCTGCTGCATAGGCTTGACGGGAAAGCCCAGGAAGTCAGCATAGAAGTTCATATAAATGTGTAATTATGAATTGTCTCTATAAATTCCACAGTAAATACTGCAAACATAACATATATTATTCAAGGCATTAGCAGGTTACACTGGAGTTGCATGTGTGGTTTCTGAAATGCTTTTTTAAATTGTGTTCTGCTTTTTTCTCCTTTAATTCTTTTGATTCACAAGAAGAAAATAAGTATCTGTGGTTTGTCAAAATCTTCTGGTTTGTATTTTAAAAATCATAATCTTTCTCTGCTTTATTTTGGTTTTGTTTTGCAGTGTTTAATTTTTCACCAGCTAGGTCCTGGTTCATTTACAGGCTATTTCCAGGTGGTTAATTGCTGTCATCAATTATCTGTGTGTCTCAGAGTGTGAGTCCTTGTCAAGATCAGACACTTGTGTACTGTTCTCTGGAAAGTAAACTTTGCATTCAGATTTAGTCTTTTCTGCACTGAGAAATGTCAGCCATCTTCTTGTTTTCTTTAGAAATAAGAACTAGGTTATGAAGATGGATATTGTTTGAAGTTCCAGATTTCATCTTCACAACTGGGGAAAAAAAGATGTGTTAAGAGGAAAGGTTAACAGAGTTGCTTCTGATTTAGTATCATTGGTATTCCTACCACTAACATGGACAAAGAATAATAAGTGCCCTAGAGTTTATGCAGTTTAAGGGTCCATTTTTAGAGTTTGGTTTAAGCATTATGCTGAGACAATCTATGAGTAGGGGCCTTGTGCCCTTGCCAAGTGACGAAAAGCATAGGCTTTGTGCAAGAAGTGGGTAGAATGCTGAGCAGGCACTCTCCCAGTGAGATTTAGAAAGCATTGCTATTTTTCTCTCAGAGCTGAGGTACAGGTGCTGAAGGCAGTACAAAGTGTTTGCCTGTATTTCACAGAGCCTTGGGCATATCTCATTCCTAATGGACCTGAGCTCCAGTTTCCATGCTTCTGCCATCTGAAGTGGCATGGTCTGTGCTGTTTTCTGGGGCAAATGGAGAGAGAAGCAAACAGCTGGTGCCCGGGCAGAGAGGAGGGAGCCCTTTTACTTGTCTTTCCCATCAGACCACAACAAGTATTGGATCCTGGCACTGAAACATGAGTCCATAGCAAAGCAGTGTAAATTCTTGCAGTAGCTAGAGGAGGTCCGGGGAAATTCTGTGTTAATCTATGTATCTTCCATGTCTGCACCAGTGGTAACCCTTCTCCTACTTTGTCATCATTGATCAGCCCCTCGAGTAGAGGATGTGTTAGTCCTTTCTTATATAGAATGATATTTCCATTAAAGATCTGACTAACATTTTCTCACCCTTGCTGTCTTTTTCACAACCTCACTGTATTTGTGATACTTGGTCCTTTCTTTTCCGTATCAGTAAGAGCTAGGCACTCCTAAATAATCTGGTTGTTGTATCAAACAGTGATACAGTGTTGGTAAGCTTCCCAGAAGCTTACCAACACTGCTAGTGTTACAGAATGCAAATGTGACGCTGCTATGACAGAGAGTAAAAAGTAGTAGTTAACCATGCAGACTTGGGCAACTGCCCCAGAAAACAAAGGAGACAAAGAGAAACATTCCATCAGAAGGCCAAATGGGTAACGGCAAATAACACTGTACCTACGAATGACCTGAAGCTTTGCTCTTTAGGACCCTTTTGCTTTTCTGCCAGTAACATAGTTGAATAATCCTGTAGTTCAGTATTCTGTGGTATAGTTTTCATCATAAGTGAAGCAAAAATAAAATGAGAATTAAAAATAAGGTTGAAATTTTTTTACAGGATTCTTTCCTATTAAAAATTGTATCAATTTTCTAAGTAACCACTACTGTTGTCATGAAGATAATGGGAAAAAAGAAACACAGTATTATAGTTATTATTAAGTAATAGGTTATTTTGATTTTTTTTCTTTTTCCAAACAATTTTAGAGGCTTGTAACTTATTTATAATTAACTTTAACTTATATATAATTAATATTAGCTAGATAGGTGATAGTGTGATTCCACAGCATATCACAGAGACTTCTCTCACTGAATTTCCCAAATGGGAGGGACAAAGCAAGAAGCATAAAACTGATTCCATTTGTCATGTGGAAAGTTCTGCT
>VYZP01024273.1:0-10538 GCA_013400635.1 Hypocryptadius cinnamomeus
GTGTTGAGGCTTTTTTACAGTTTCCCTTGATTCCTATTGTCTCCAGACACAGTTTTTTTGCTTGTTTGCAGTAGCTCCTCTTTGCCTCTGCCCTTTATTATATAAAATATGAAATCTGACCTTAACCAGCCAGCTCCTTACACTCACAATGACAGCAAGTCCATCTACCCCTAAAAATAACACTGGCACAACTTTTATGCTAATGTGCTGGCACTGTGTGTGTGAAAAGAAAGAAAAAAATCAAAAGCAGAGATCTGAAGGTATAGGACTCCTAAGAGCTATGAAATTCTACAAATGATGAAATGGATTATGCTTCCTCCTGGTTGTAAGGAAGGGTATTGCTCCCCCAAGAAGGAAACTGGTCTTTTTGGATTAGTGGTTGGGCTGACATGAAGGCTATTCCCAAAGCCTGCCTGTGGCAGACTGAGCATCAATGCCCTTGTTCTTCTTTGCCAGGCCAAGAAGGAAGGGATTTGGTTTCTGATGAAGGCATACAGGAGCAAGCTATCTGCTGATGGAAGCAAGGGGAAGTGTGTTTGATCACACACTAAGGGGTAAATGCTTAGAAGGAAGCTCTTGCAATTTTCACCAGCTGAAAATCTGTCCCTGTGCTCTGCTCTTCTCCATGTGGCAGGGAACAGGGCTGCCAGCACAGCAAGGAGGGGTTACACAGTGACTCAGCTGTCACCTTAAGGGGATGAAAATTTATTTTTCTGGCTGCAATGAGGATCTCGAGGGACCATGGAGCAGCAAAGCAATCACCCTGTACTCCTGCAGGTTCCTGTATATGTATGCATTTATTATTTCTGGCAGATGTCAAAGGCTTCCACGAGTTATTTTATATTTGCAACCCCAACTCACACTTAAGTTTCCTTCTGAAAGACAAACACTGTCTCTCCAAGCACTTTGTGTCCTGGCCAAAGAATAATCATGTGAGGCAGCATCAGCGGGAGGCCGAGGGGAACACAGAGGAGCCTGGCTCACAGAGCTCTTTCAAAGCAGTTGTTCACTTGGCCAAAGTGTTCGGCAGTGTGCCTGTGCCTTCTTTGAATCCAGCGTCTCTGTCCAGCCCTATGCCTGCATGGGTCAGGGGAACCTTCTTTGCATGGGACACACACAAAGCAAAAATCATTCTGGGCAGATGTGGCTTCAGGACAAGGATCCATAAGGAAGAGATGTATGGAGCCTCTTGTAGGATGGAGGGTGTTTCCACAGCAAGTGCCAGCAGCAGTGGGTCTGATGAAGTGGAGAAATGTCTCATATTTAGGGCACATTCACATATATGCATGTACTTATTTTTGCATGCACACACATGTGCATGAACACACACATGATACTGACTATATATGGCCATATTTATTACCATGTCTCAGCAAATGCAAGCTCTTGCTTTAGTCACAGTGCCATAAAATACGATTTACTGGGTATCCCTGATATCTTCTCTCTGGTGTCTCCTTCCTGCTTATAATTTTGAAATTGAACCAATTCAGTACGTCAGGATTTCCGAGTTGCCCTGTGTGTCTGCTTGGCAGAAACCCTAGCGTCAGGGTTTTGTGTGTATTTGCTATATTTTCTGTACCATTATTGAATACTGCCATGTGGATCCCAGCTGTGTGAGGCATCTTTCTGCTAGGTACTGAAGCTGTGTCAAAGGCAGAGGCATAATAAGTGGACTTTCATTGTCCTGGGGCTCACACTGATTTTCCCTGCTGTGGTTGGTCTGGGTAGAGAGGAGCACAAAGATGTTGTTTAAGAGTTAATGAGATGTGCCCAGGGAGAAAAGAAGAGGGCATGGATAGACAAATAGAGCCAGTCCCCTTGGAAAAGTCCTCCTACTGCTTTGTTCAGTGGGTAGTTACTACTACAATACATTGTTTTGGCTGGCTACAGCCCCAATCTGACCAGCTTTTATCACCCCTACACAAGCATGCTGGGCCCTGCTCCACCCTACCTCTATCTGGGCACTCCAGACTTTGGCCCCTCCAATTCCTTTGATTATTTTCCTTCTGCTTGCTCTTCTCAGATGCTTTTTCCCTTGTCATCCAGGGTCCCCCTAATCTCTTTCTTCCTTGCTCATCTGTTCAGGGCTGCCAATCTCTCCCTCCCCAGCATGCTGCTGGCCAATTTGCACTTGCTGTTCTTCTGTTTGGAGACCTCCTTAACATGGTCCTGCAAAAAATCTAAAATGGAGTCATTCAAAGTGACCAGGTCTGGGTCTTGAAAGTGCAGTGAGCTTGCAAACTAGCTTGCTCTTTACAGAGCTGCTGCTCAATTACATATCTAGATATTGACATTGAATACACATTGCTGGCCAATTTGCTCTTTATTACTGAAAACTGACCAGAAGTTAAGAAGTTTGAAGATGTGAAAACTCAGCTTAGTTACTGTGGCTAAGTTGAATTGTTTTTTAACACTACTACCACCAGTACCACTAACATGAGAAGAAAAGGCTGTGGTTACTTGTTTCAAGCAATTTGGAGAAGACCATCAATACAAAGATACTTTGCAGTACTGCTGCTTAAGAAAATACTTGTGAGCCTTCAAAGATTTTGTGGGAAACCATGTAAAATCAGGGGTACGGGAAGTGTTTGACTTAGATGTTTTCCACAGTCTTCCTTCGGGGTCACATAGTGACTCCAAGACAAAGCTCCTTCCAGCTGCTGAGTATTATCCCTTTGGCAAACACCACAGATAATCTCAAGATCATCCTTGAGGTCCTGCTCATCCACAGCACTGACAAACCACCTCCTTTTAAAATCTGTTTTTGTCTTATTTGAGACCTGACTGGCTAGACTGCTGGTGGGTCTGCCACGAGGCTGACCTGTGCTCAGCCCATTCCCGCCTTTGCCACTTTGGTCCATCTGCCCCCCAACAGGAGTGCTCATAAAAAACCCAGGCATGATTTTTCTCAAGACACTGAGAGCATTTTAGAGCACTTGAGGTGAGCATGAGGTCCAGAAGAATGCCCTTGCATGTGTCTCTTGTTCTTGATTTATCGTTCGGGGAAGAAAAGAGGGTGTTTTAGGTTCAGTGACAATAGAGGTTTATACGTGCTCTTTACTCAGCACTATGTGATTTAGCGTAAACCTCTCAACCCCTGGAGAATTGACTCTGTCATGATAACAAGCAGACATTATGTGTTAATGCCTGTAATAACCTTTCATATGGTAAAAAATTTCCAGGTTTTACAGCTTTGAACCTCTTATCCTACACCAGATTAATACAATTGTATTTACAAAGTGATTACAAGGGCACGCTTGAGATAGGCAACTTTTCTTGTATGAATGATTAAACGATTCTGACTAATTTGACTGCTGTTACACATTTAAAGAAATCTAACAGATCTTGAGCAAAGAGTCTAGGTGCTTAACCTTTCAATCTCATTAATTAAAAATTAAGTTCAGCTGACATGAAAGACTGGTGGTTATTTAAAAATGAAGTTCAGCTGATTTGAAGGACTGATGATTCCACCTTCACTGAGATCATGGGCACTGTGGGACTGAACCTCATGAACTTCCATTGTGGCACGCATCACAGCTGTTAGTTTTTCCTGGATGAACCAATGGCTCTGTACTCTCGATTATTTTCTTTTTGATCCCTCTTCTCTTTTGGGCTTTCAGTGATAAGGCTATGTTAATAAGGCTGAATTTTGTTTGCCCAGCTGGGCATTGTAAAGGAACTCTCTGAAATCTTGTTTGATCACACACTAAGGGGTAAATGCTTAGAAATGTTAATCTATATAGAAATAAACTGAAATTTATTGCTTTAAATATTACTAATTGTTCCTTTATTAGAAGAGCACCTGAGAATGAAGGTCAGATCCCTGTTTTGCCAGATGTACTAGTAACATAAAGTGGGTTGGTGGTTCTGAGTGTGAAGACTTTAAAATGTAGACCACATTCTCCAACTTCTAGTTGATTAGGGAATTTTTGATGTGAGTTTTGCTTTTTAGTGGTGTTTGATGTGGTTAGTCAAGCTAGCTATGACGAAAGGGATGTCAGGACCATGTGTTACTGTTGTTTCTTGATTGCTTTCTCTTGAATTCAGATCTAGTGATGCTGAGTCCAGTTATGAGTTAGTACATCAGGATTTATGCATGTTGATCTATTTTAATCAGCAGACTCATTGATTTCAGTGGTTCTATATATAGCTTAGTTTTAATAAAGAGGCTAAGAAGTTAATGAGTCTACAGCTCTGAAAGGAATGTTCACACTGGCTCCCAGTCCTGGTGCCTATTTCAAGCTTTTTGCTTCGCCTGTGGATTCAGAAAGGAAGTTATTTGGTCCTTGGTCACAGGCCTGTGGCAGTCAAGGGCCAATATCCTTTCGTAGGTTTTAGGCTGGCAATATAATTCAATTAATGCTTTCCAAGAAATATTTCATGAAGTCCTACATGAAAAGTAATGGCCTTTACTTTTATGGAAATTGTTCTGAACTGGAGTTGCATGGGAGCAGAGGTCTGTACTATCAGGAATTTTATTACCTGCCTGAAGTACCTCCTTTGTTTCTTTTCTGCTTATCACACTGTGCAGCCAGAAATCTCCTTTCTGTAAGCTGTACACTTAACAACTTAAGAACAACTAAAATATTTATTTTAAGCTATATGGGTGTCTTAGTGAGCAAGTAATTAGCTACTTAGCCAGCTTTGAAAGCATGCACCTCTTCTATTACATTGTCCAGAGATCAGAAGGTGTTAGTAGTGAGAGAACCATACATATACATGGTAGTTCCCTGGCATGTCTTGTGTCATCCTTAAAAAGCACGACCCTGATGAGCTGCCCTCCCCTACAGCTGCAGTCTGACAGTTGCATCTCAGAATGGAATAAGGCAACTTAATGTAAACTGAATCACACTTGAGTTTTTGTTCAACAGGAAAAATTCAAATGAGCAAATGACTGTTATCTTCGTGAAGCCTTTGGCTGCACATGCATCTGTCTGGGCCTGATGTAACTAAGCAGGGTCCACTTCAGTGCTTGCTTGAGAGACATTAAAAGCAGCCTGCTTAGACTTTGGGTTTATTTCTGAGGAATGGAGAGTGACTACTATCTCTTGTCCCCATCCCCCACCTATGCCCAAAATCCCCCAGGGGGAGGTGAGATGTCAGTAAAACAGAGAAATCATATGGGAATTCATATGAAATGCTAGGAAGTCAGACTTCACCTTTAGACTTGAAGATCAGCATAATCTCCAGAGCCATTATGTAAGACCCTGGCTCTAAGTACTGCTCTTTATGCCTTGACATAAGCCAGAGATGCAAGCCTGATAAATATTGTACTGACTTAAATCTTTCACTTGCTCTGGCTTCATATTGATGTTGCAAATGGAATTTATCCTGGTTAATGCTGGAATAAGTCAAGGTAGGGTCTGTGCCATGGTATCTTGAATTCTCAGTAACAAGTTTAGTCTGAAGTGCAATAGATTTAAAATCCTAGTGAGCTTACTAGGCACTGGATCATGGTCAAAGTTAAAGCTTTTGATGACACGCAGACTTTTGGTATCAACAAAGAGTTTGTTCTTGAGTCAGTAATAATTTGTAATAATGATTCATAGAAGAGAAAGAAAGTGGTGGTCAAAGGTGAAATGAATCATGCTTCCAGTGAAGCTCCATTTTGCCACTGATTCATGCCTTCCCAAGCCGGAAGAAAGCTGCTTCACGGAAAATCACTCTATGAGAGTTGCTTCAGGAAACTCGTAATTTTTAAACTACCAATGTTTTGCAAACAAAAGCATCCTGCACTTGTTTAAAAGCAGCATTTTCCCTCCACATTGCCACTCCTTGGTTCTCTACTCTTCTACACAAACTGCGCTGAGAGTGAGACTGGCAATGCTGCGCTATTGGTACCACTGCTGTTCCTCCAGCACTACCAGGAGAGCTGCAGCGTGGAGCAGGTTGTGAGGTACCTGGAACTAGGCTAGCTAGGTGCTAGCTGCTGTCCCTCTGCCAGGGCAGGCATGGCCTCAGAGAATTTCCTGCCTGCTCTTCGTTTTCATCTCCTTTTTCGAGGTGCTGCAGGCTAAACTGTTACTTGTGTCACATTGCCATCTGCAGTACTTCAGCTACACAGGTCTTTGCTAACAGCGGTTGAATTCAGCTTGTTGATGATCCAAGTTCATTTAGGTCCCTATAGGGAGTCACACATTGCCTTCTCAGGGACTGGGAGGTAGCTTTGTGGGTTTTTTGGATGTGGGAGTGACCTCTTGCTGGACTCCTGACCCATCCTTTCATTTAGGTCAATATTGCAGGGGATGCATTTGTTCAATTTGTTCAGGTTAATGTGTGCCAAGACCCCCTCCCAATACAGCATCTATGTGCACTCAGTAAAAACAATCCCAAAATAATAAACCCATGATGTTTTTTGATAAAAGCAGATGAAAGAGCATAGGGCAGGAGACTGGTGCTGGTTGTCTTAGGCTGACTGGTACATTGTGTCATAGTATTCCTCAGACAAGGAAATTATAAAGAACAAACCAGTGAGGGCCATCCTTCAGGTGAAGTATGAAGCAAGGCTCAAAGAAGTATGTCAGGGACGATCTCTGAACAGTACTGATCTTCACTTCCCTTTCCTCCAAAATATGATTTTTAAATCCAGTTAGTGAAATTTCTGCTGCATAAAAAATATCCTTTAGGGTGTTCATTTGTAGCATTTTAAACAGTACCTAGCAAGCACAAGCCTACAAGATTATTTAATAATGTATTTTATAAAACATTCAGGTTATTAGTGGGCAATGCTGAAAACAGGTGGTGTTAAAATAGTACTTATTAGAAGAAAACTAGTCCTGCAAGTACCTAAGATGAACACAACAAATTTCAGGTCTGAAAATCATAATCAACTGATCAGTCAAGGTGGTCTTTCTTAAATTAGATCTCTGTTTCAAGGAGGATTGCCTGAAAGAACACATTTCCTCTTTGCTGAAGGGAAAAGGTTTTTTTCAGATATCTGCCCATTTACCACTAAAGTGAGTGTGGAGTTAAGGCATTCTCAAGATACATTTCTGAATGATGTGATTAAAATTTGGAAAATGTAAATAGTCCTAGGAAGGCTATTTTATATTTGGTTGCTGCATTTTAATGATCACTAATTATCAGCAGATTAATGGGACATACTGATGATGGAGTCAAGATCAATGTGCAGGAAGACTGGAAAAACAAGCTTCCAGAGAAAGTTAGAGCTTTTACACAGTAAAAGTGGTAAAATATTCCAAATCATAGAACCACGGAACATCTTGGGTAGGAAGGGACGCACAGGTATCTTCCAAATTCTGGCCCTGCACAAAAAAAGCCCCTGCTAATATCCAAACAGTTCTTGAGTTCTGTCAGGCTTGGTGCTGTAACCGCTTTCCTGGGGAGCCTGTTCTGGTGCCCAAACATCCTTTGGGTAAAGAACCTTCTTTTGATATCCAACCCAAACCTCCTCTGACACACCTTCATTCCTTCAGGTCCTGTCACTGGTCACCACAGAGAAGAGATCAGTGCCTGTCTCTCTCTAAAGTAAAGGTGTAAGTATTAGAAAGCAGGATAGAGTAGAAAAAAGGTATTTCAAAGTCTGGGAATTATTTAAGGAAGAGGTATAAGAAATATTAGCTAAAGGCTATATAATTTTTTTTCATCTGAAACCCTTCCCCCAAAAACTTTTTGAAATTCTTTTCCTGAACATTCCTTTGCTTTTGGGCTGCCTGCCTCTGAGCTGGGAGAAACCTTGGCTGTTCCAAAGGACAAACACAATTATAAGTTAGAAAATAAACCAGACAACCCCCCCTCCCCCACCCCAAACCCAGTTCATTTTATTATGGGTACTTCAAATATATTTTCTTGCAGTGTGTTGAAATTAATTTTTAGCCATTTCTTCCCTGATATGCATGACAGTCCTAGTTTATTTTCTGTTCTAGAAAATAGCAGATTATCACCATTAATATCAGTTATCATAGTAGCATGCAGGCACAAAGGTAGCAATGCCTGTGACACAGGTGTCCACATTATAACATTTGAGGCATTTTTAATAAGAGGAAGTGACATGGAAACTAGGGAAGTTTACCCAGGATAATTAACTGTTTGAACCCAATAACTGTCATAACTGTAATACACAAGAATTTTCCATTACACTTTCTCCTCTGCAACGGACATATCTGATTTTCTTTATAGGTGTCACTGGCCACTCATAAAATGTGACCTCTTTTCCCTGCGAGGAGTGGAATGTCCTGGGCACAAGTTACATACATCTGATTGCAGGACAAACAAATGCTTCTGAGTCTTCTCTGGAGGCTCTTCTTTTGACCACTGCAGGACCATTCTCTCTGTTAAATTTATCTAGCACAGTATCAGGGCCAATCTGAAGTGGAAGTGATTTTCCTTGCAGAAAGCATTCCTAACTTGAGGAGATAAATGCTAAGAAAGGATGGAAAATTACTTTGCTGTAGCCAGGAGACGTGGTGTAGGGATTTGCAACTGGAAGTCAATGCTGCAGAACTTTTCTTAAAAAAAAAAAAAAAATTGCTGAAAAATACCAATTGAACAGAGGAAGAATGAGACACTTTTCTACCAAACAGCAAGACATCATGACAAACCCTCTGCCTACACAGCAGTTCCATTTGGACCCATGACGCAGATCCTGGAGCCCATTTGTGCCAGTTATTGGAGCAATCTGGGAGCACTGAGTTTGCTGCTCTGCTATCAGCCTTTGCTGCTGGCCGTTGGGTTCACCTCATGATTTGAGTTCACTTATGAGGTGGTTAACAGGCCTTTAAGAATTTGCTCTGTGTATGTAAAGATGGATTTTATACCCTGAACTCCCTTAATCTCTGGATGCTATAAATGGTTGTACGCCCTTGACACAAACAGTTTTTTTGCAAACATGACCTATTCAGTGCTCACCTTGAGCGAAGGCAGCAACCTCTGGGCTAACTGCGTCCACAGGCTCATTTTGTCTGCCTAGGCCAGAGACCACCTCTGGGGCACTGTCAACATCCATTTGACCCTTTCTTACCTCCTGTTTGTGTCATTTCTCATTGCCCTGAATGAGATCAGCCTCTCCCTGTATGGACAAACAAGAAATCATTTGCTGCAGTGTCAATACCAGTTCTTACAACTGGTCTTTTTGCCTCATTTTAGAGTTGCTTTTCACCAAAGGTTCTGAGCACAGCTCCTGAAAAATCAGTAACAATAGCAAAGTTTCTAGCAGATGTTTTAGAATGCCTGGTATTTCATGCCTTGCAGAGAAAACCTATTCTTGAATTGAGTTTTTATCTGCCTTCAATTTCTTTTTGTTCTTTCATAGCTTTCATTGATGTAATTTTTTAAAGTTGTTGTTTTGAGACTATATATGCTTTGCTAGCAGCTTGAGGTACTGCATGCTGGGACATGTTGTGACCACTGCAAGGCTGGATAGTCACAGTAAAGGTGAAAGGATCCCTTAATCTCCAGGATATGACACTTAAGGATAAGATTTAGTGGTGGATCTGGCAGTGTTAGGTTTACAGCTGAACTCAATGATCTTAAAGGTCTTTTCCAAGCTGAATGATTCTATAATTCAGTGATATGATTACTTCAGCTTTTTTGGTTGGTTTTATGTCCCACCAGGAACATTAGAAACATCTTCACTCCCAAATGAAAGCTGAAATCACCCATGGGTTTATTAGGTGGGCAATTTAATAAACCCCTGCAACAAGAGGAGACTTGCCATGATTTTGTGCCTGCGGCTGCACTGCGGTTTGTACAAGTAGGGCTGTGAACCCCAAGGGCACAGTGCTGCCTGTACCCAGAGGTGGACAAGATCCTTAAGGCCACTTTAATCTCCAGACAGCAAAAGCTTTATCCCATTGTTGGACTCTGAGGCTAATTTTTTCATTTTACACTTCTTGAAGGAGACTGGGAATTTTACAAGATGAAGCGCTACTGCCTGTTCAGTGAGTTTTCACTCAAGCCTTCCATTTATTTCAGTGGGCTGTAGATACCTATTTTTATCCCACCTCATTTAATGGTGTTCCAAAGCCAGCTTGTACCAGTCTTGTATTCGAAGGCCAATTTTAATTGCAGATGTAAAATACCTTGAAGGACTCAGTCGAAGAATTTCCTCTCATAAACCAGGCAATAAACAGGCATCAGGTAACTGAGCTGTTTACAAACCATAACTACCCCTCAACAGCACAAAGGTACACGGGGGCTCCAGTGTCGTGGTTTGACTGACAGGGATGTGGATGCTGATGAAGAGGTTTCCCTTCCGTGCCTCTGAGCCCTATGGAAATGATCCCTCTAGTGGGGACTTGGAAAATTAACTGGTGGTGCTGCATGGCAGTGCGGGAAGGCTAAGGAGCGAACAAATGAAAAAGTTGTCCAGTGTTGGGGCGGGGGCGGAGCCCCAAACAATGAAAGAGACAGCTGTGTTTTCCTAAGCTAAAATTGCCACTGAAATAAGATTTTAAGGTAGTTGTTACGAGATGTGGTAAACATCGCCAGAATGCTCACTCAATGACTTCTGCAAAACACTTTAAAACAGTTTTATTTAGATTTTTTTTCATTGAAATAATGAGGTTTTCTTGTTGGTT
>VYZP01024274.1:0-72232 GCA_013400635.1 Hypocryptadius cinnamomeus
TGGATGGATGGATGGATGGATGATGGATGATCGATGGATGATGGATGAGGAATGGATGGATGGATGGATGGATGGATGGATGATGGATGGATGGATGGATGGATGATGGATGGATGCATGGATGGATGCATGGATGGATGGATGATGGATGGATGGGCTTGGTGCCTGCATGTGCTTCTTGCTGATTGTACCACCCTCAAAACATGAACTTTGCTTTGATTTTTTAAAATACTTTCCATAGAAGCATAGGATCACAGAACGTTTCAAGTTGAAAGGAACCCACAAGGATCACAGAGTCCAACTTCTGGCCCTACACAGGACATCCCAAATAATCCCACCCAGTGCCTGAGAGCATTGTTCAGCCACTTCTTCTATTAGGCTTATAATAGGCTTGTTTTCTCCTTATTGAAAGTAAGAGAAACATTAAAAAAATTTAGCACCCCCTCAAATTGTCATTTCTCAATGTAACTTCTCACCCATGGGCTTATTGTCAGGAGGTCAATGATGATGACCAACTGTCTAATCTCAGAAAAGTAATTAGCACACTGTTCATAAAGTATGCTAATAAGAGGATAAACAACTTAAATATTGTCAGGAAGGAAAATAAATGGCCTATAAGGTAAATCCATTATTCTTTCTGCGAGCATCTTGGAAAATATTTCTTCACCATATAAAAAATAAAGAAGACGTTTCACATTTTGGCATGATGTTACCTTGATTACAAGTTGCAAGGACAATCTTTCCATTTCCATGCTGAGATTTCAGCAGATAATACATAACCTCTTTAGTAAAGTTAATATATTAATAAGAAAAATATCTCTCTCATGTATGCTATCTGTGAAAATACTACTTTTGGCTAATGTTCCAGGAAAATTCTTTGTCAAAATACATAATATAAGTAATTTGTTAACAGCAAGGTAACATGAACTTGGATTCATGATAGTGCAAATGCTGGGTCTGGAAACAAAAGAAAATAAAAAGGAAGTTTTGCCAAGGAAGTTTTTAAATAACAACTTTACCATCTAATACAAAGAATTATAGAATCCAGAGAGTTCTAATATGAGCTGATTCAGCTGGAAACTTACAGATTTGGAGTCTTTGGCCTTGCAGAATGTTGGAGGCTGATGTCAATGATGAAATGCATTTGTTGTGTGACCATCCAGAGAGTTCCTCTTGCAATTCCCAATCTGGTGGATTTCATCTGGGACAAAGCACATCAGTGGAAAGGGAGTGGGGGTAGGACATGCTCAGCTGAAGACACAAATAGTTTTGGTCACCATCACATTTTCTGACCCAAAGAAAGATGAAGACCATGCACTGCTCATGTCTTTTATTTACATGAGTCATGCAATGAAATTTTCAAATAAAATTATTTGTCTTTTATGCAGTGTAGGGACATTAATGTCAAACACAAGCAAAACATTCACTGTTTTCAGGTTCAGCTTTTCGTATCTAGAAAAAAAACAGCACCATGAAGATGTGAATTGTAAAGGTTGTGTTAGAAAAATAAATACAACAGGGAGACTGGGCCATTGTTTACCCACTACTGTTTCTTGTGCTAGGTTATGTTTTATGTACAATCCAAAACTAAAGCATTCATGTTATTCTTTTAATAAATTTCAGATGTGTTCCAGAATAGCTCATTTATAATGTAAATGAAGACACCAACAGTTCTGGTGTCTTCACAGGCAGAGCTGGAAGGCCAAAGAGCAGTCACAGGGTTTCCCATTTTCACCTACTTGTTGATGCTACACTGGACAAATTCCATGGTCTTCAGCTGATTTTCCCAGGTTTTCCTACATAGCAGTCATAGCTCAAACAATTATTCCCCCTGAAGTGAAACTGGGCAATTTTCTGAGAAACTGGATATGTTTTTCTTAAACATCAAAGTGTTGCCATTAGATTTTAACAGATAAATCAATGTTAACAATAGATGAGAATATTTAAAAACAAGTTATAATTTACACTAAGGGAATTTGGTTGAATAAATCAATTGCAGCAGGAAACACTAGTCTAGGGGAAAAAATTACAGTCCTATAATTCAACCATAAATGTGTAGAAAAGAGGGGAAAATAGACCTAATGCCATTTTCACATTAGAATTAACATGAAGAACTGACATATGCAAAAATTCATACAGAGATTTTTTTTTCTTTATTTTTTTTTTGTTGTTGTTGTTGTTGTTGATTCCAAATACAGTCATAAATATATACCAAGCGCAATTAGCAAATCCAGGAAAATCATATAGAGGGTAAAAAACTCATACCATCCTCCAGAAATTTGACAGAATTGGGCAATGCCCATCAGTTAGTTAACTTCTTTTCTGCAGCCACTTTTTTATATTCTACTTATCATCCCACTGTAGCAAGAGGAATCAGTAGTACCATCAATTCTGTTCTTTCTTGTCCCTCAGTCTTCATATTCTAGTTTCTTGATAACTTTTTTTTAAGTAAGCTTCATATCACAGAAAAAAAAATTGTACAAGTGCAAGAAAAAAAATGTGTCAGGTTAAAAAAAATTAAAAACGCCTCAAGAGCTTTAAAGTTCTGCATGTAACCTTTACATGACACTGCTGTCCTTGCCTGCCAAAGTAGAGAACGGCTCTTGGATTACACGTTAATGCAGTGTCTGGTAGAGAAAGAAATTGCTTGTGGTACAGCTGCTCTTGTTAACATCCAGCTCATCAGCAGGAAATGCCTTGTCCATTAAATACCTTTTTAGCTCTCTTTTGTCCAATTCGAGGAGCAGGAGCATCTCTTGACAGCCAGGTAATTCTGTTTTAAACAAGTGACATCCTGAGGCAGCCTGACCCTGCCCAGCTGGTGAAGAAGAGGAGGTTGGGAGTGGAGGTTGGGTGGCTGGAGAGACAAGGAAAAGGAAGGAAAGCCACAGAGCTGTCACTGATAATCTCTGAGAATTGAAAGTGCTAAGTAAGCAAACCAGTGCTACGTCCTAAGCACCCAGTGAGCTGCTACCAAATGCTAATAACACCAAGCATGTAACACTATAAAACCAGCAGCAATGGACTTTTCACTGCTCGCCCATGGACACAGCTGCCATGACTTTGAAAGGATCTACTGCTTCAACTTTTCTTCACCCTCAACATCTATGCACATAAACATCCAAAGCTGAAGGAGCAAGTGAACGACTTAAAAGTTGAGAAGAACTCAGATTGCATCAATGAACTTTTTGGACAATGGAGGTTGACAGGATAGGTTTCATCCTTTGTTAGAGGAATTTTTTGGTTTGTAATCATTGTCTTTACTCATGTTTCCCTGCTTAGCTAAGTGTCTGCAGAGGTCCACTGGTCTTGTATTTTCAGGGTGCCCTGATGTTGGAAGGAAAATGATGAATCTGACTCCATGGTCTTAGAACGCTAATTTATTATTTTATTATCTATATTATATTAAAGAAAACTATATTAAAACTATACTAAAAAATACAGAAAGGATACAGAAAGAAGCCTAAAAGATGCTAATGAAAAACCCGTGACTCTTTCCAGAGTCTCAACACAGCTGGCCGTAATTGGCCAATAAGTANGCAGACATCACCCAGAATTATTCATCTAGGTGAAGAGGGAGTGTATGAATTGGGAAATTCACAACATGGCCTGGAGATAGCTGTGTGGGATAGCCAGAATCCCTAAAATGGGAGGCAGTTGGAGGCATGAAGGAAATAACATTAAGGACAATGGAGGGATCCTGCACTTCAAGGGTGCTATTTTTCTTCACTAAAGAAATTCTGGACAACTAGCTCAGATGCAGAAACGCAGATAATAAATGTACAGGGAAGCATGACAGATTAATTATCTGTGCAGATACTTTTGCTCTATTTAACAAAAGTGCTCATGGCACTTTAATCGATGCACATTTAAAAAAGATAAGACATCATCTGGAGACTTTTCTTACTCACTAAGGCACAAATGATAGGATTTACTCCTGTGATTAGTAAGAGCATCAAGTGCATTTAGCTCTTAAGTCACACTCACAAATAGACTGGGGCAGGAAGCAAACCCTCTACTAATAGCATAAAAGTCTTTGTGGACTCTCCTGTCTGCGTGACTTACCCTGAAAAGAATGAAGAGTCTTGTAGATTATTCAACAGCCCTTGGCCTTGCACAGTGCACAACTGCAGAACAACACAGCACCTGTGGAGCTGCTTTAGGGTTATCACTATAGGGGAGTGGGAGCGTGGACCTGACTGTTTTTGATTGCCATCACACATACATACATTGGTGGACATTTGCAAAACAAGCACATAAAAGATGCCTCTTGACTTTTCTAAACACACAAGCTCTAAGACTGTTCAAATCCAATTTGTGATTATTCCAGTCTCAGGGAACCCAATTTGAACTACTCAAATAGTGAAAAAGATTTCTTGAGAACAATTCCAGGCACAATAAAGAAACAAATCCCCATTTACACTAAGTACTTACTATGCACTTTGGAATTTTTCCAAAGCTAGTTAAATACCTTAATTGTTCACTAATTATTTGCAAGAAGAAAAGCAAAATGCCTGAGAGAAATGATTCATAATGAACAACTCAGTCTGAGGTTTTAAAGTGCTGCAGTGCAAGTTCCTTGTACAACACCTGAAGTGTCACAGTAATAAGTAATATGTTGGCACTTGCATCCAAACTAATTGCTCTCCTTCATTCCAAAGGACAGCATTTCTAGGTGTGATGTATTTCATTTTAAGCAATTAGGAATTTAGGAATAGGTCAAAAACAATTTAGGAATAGGTCAGATGCCTTTTTCAGAGACATCCACTGGTGTCTAACCTGACACAGATATTCACTGCAGCCTCCTAATGCCCAAGGAGATGCACAGCCCATTAAGGATTTTCTTATTTGTTTGGCTGGTTGGTTTAGTTTTGGGGGGTTTTGGGGTATTTCTGTTTGGTTTTTTGAGGGGTTTTTTTTATTTTTTGGGTGGGTTTTTAATTTGTTTTTTGGTTTTTGGGGTTGGTTTTTTTTTTAGTGGTTGTTGTTGTTGTCTTTTTTTTTCATTTTTTCGGAACATTCTGTACTAGTCCAATAGAAAAAATCTAACTACAAGCCAGATATGTATATTTATATCAGCCAAATGTCACCCATTCAAATAATTTTCATGGAAAAATCCTGTGTTCTTCCCTAAACTTCTCAGAAAGATCATGGTTTTGGAATATTTTTTGTAGTTAAAGCTGCAATACCTAGTGAACTGTCTTCCCATAGGCCAGAACAGAAAGCAATATAACAGCTGGACAGGAAAAAAAAACAAGGCAAAACAAAGAATTAATTTGGAACACTCCACCTAAAAAACCTGAAAAGTTCTATAATAGTTAAATATGTGACTAGAACTTGCCCATCTAAATCATGCAGCAATATTAATGCTGTGCTTTTGTGATTTATGTCTCAAAAATCTTGCAGAGAACTTCTTCCTTTAGATTGGGGAGGGTGGGGTTGGAGGGGGGAAGAAGAAGAGCACAACAGGTTCATTTTTATATTTATTCTGTGTAAGAAATAAAAGCAACTTTCTATGTCTTTTCCTGCCTTCTCCTCTGCTTAAATTCACCTTCAGTATGATAAAACTTCATTGTGAAATGCAATAATATTATACAGCCAAATAGTAAACATATAGTAACAGAGGTTTTCTGCTTTTATAAATCACCCAACACAGGTCATTTGCCTGATGAAGATTTGCTAATCAAATATAACTTTATGTGTTTAAATAACTTTATATATTTAAATAATCCACTTTATTTAAGTATATTTAGTTTGCTATCATTTAAAACTTTTGAAGTCTTCTCAGTTTTTCCAATACAGGCATGTACTATTCCTTTTCCTTAATATTTTGCGTTTCTTCTTCCCTTTTTCCCTGTAACTCTAAATCTTTCAGCACCCAAATGAATCCATAAAAAAAAGCGCAATTCAAGTTGACTATTTCCATCCTGAATTATCCACTTTTGCCTCCTCCAGATTCCAATTTATGTTCCAAGAGGTGGCTGAAATGAGAGCAAGAACTTTTTTTTTTAATTTAGTGGTTGTGTATTCTGTTCCAAGCACTATTTCTAGGACAGATTCATGCATCAAAAATTCACAACAACAAGACTATAAAATTGCCTTGGGATGACTATTTCTGGGGCACATTCAAGCGTTAAATTTGTCCATTACAATAAGAAAATGAAATTGCCTTGGAACCAGCATTTAATTATTTTTTAAATTGTCCTGTTGAGGTGATGTGCAATAATCCCCTTTTGTCTTCTACAAAGTGAACTGTATTACTTAAATAATTTTTCAGTTTCAGTTATATTTCACTCTTGGTAACACCAAAACAGTGTTGATGTTTTTTAGGTTGGGGCTTGGTTTTTTCCTCAAAGGAATACTTTAAAGCCCTTGAAAATCAACAGAAATCTTTCCATTGACTTCAGAGCACTTCAGGTCAGCTCAAACATTCTAAGTGTTCCTTGAAAAGATCTTGAGAAATCTAGGGAAAAAAAAGTCCAGCATAATGATGAGAGAGTTCCTGGACTATATTTTCTTTTCTAATCCACAAGTAAAAAAGTGCCTCTCTGCACAGTTGTCTGCAAATTAAGATATTCCCAAAGCAATTTCAGAAAAGTTTTAGAGCTACAGAAAACATAGGAACACCCACCAAACAGCAGGCTGTATCAAAAGAGTTAGAAAATTAAAAGCCATGTGCAAACTGCTTGTTGTAGATTAAAGGCAGCCTGAGAAACTACAAAAGCAAAACCGAAACCAAAAAAAAAGGCAAAAAAAAACCAACCCAAAAACCCCAACAAAACAACAACAACAACAATAAACCACCACACATTAAAAAACAACAGCAACAACAACAACAACAACAACACAAACAAAGTGTAGCAACACAACACCACCAGAATCCAAAGAAGGAAGAAAGCCATGCAGTATAATAAGCTTTTATTGCTTTAAGTTGTTTGGGAAAACACTGACCAGAGGAGTTAGAAATAGAGACATTGCTTCAAAACTTTTACTAGATAACAATACAAGGAAAACAGAATCTGTTAGATCTTACTCTTGCAACTAGAACCAAAAATTTACAAAAAAAAAAAGAAAAATATGCATGAGACCTCTAAATTCACAGACTCAGACTTCATATTTTCTCTCACTTGGTGGTGAATATTCATTTCCAGTGATTCATATGCTTTTAAATCATTTGTAACTTAAAAAGCTGTAATGGTAACCATAGCATAAGATGCAGAGGCCTGTAAGGTAATAGAAATATGATTTTGAACACAGTAAATCAAACAAGAGCTTGTCATTTCCTCGGTAGTAAAAGAAGTGCCCTAGTTCCAGCTTTTTGCTTCTGGACCAGATTTTCTAAGTGATGCTAACACTACCTCAACTGCAGTTTTGGGGGATTGGTTTGTTGGCAATGCCCATTTTAGCCATATGTGGTGTTACTGAGCCAAATACATACATACTTTTAATAATCCAACCATTGACAAACTTTAATAGTTTTAAAATTAGAGTGTTTTAAAAAAATTATGTCTGACAAATGAAGTGTAGAAGGCATAAGGTAAGTTTGAGGGATTAGGAATCTTTTGCTTTAAATGACTGTAACTGAATCTGTAGAGTGACTCTAGACCTGGAAATTCAGAATCTTCAAAAGATGAAGTGCCTCTGGGTGTTCTTTGCAGTTTTTGTACTTACAGCACTCCATTTTTGACTATTTAAACTTTAAACTCCCTTTTTAACTTTGTCACTCACAGTCTGTCCAGGCTGTGAAACCTGCTCTGAAAAAATGCCAGACATTTTCAGTCTTTAAAAATATTGCCAAGCAAGTTCTGCCCTGAATTTTTCAGGTCCAAAAAAAAAAAAGCAAAAAGCAGCTTAATATTGGGCCAAATGTTACGTTCTCCACTTTCTACAAAAACTGAGTCCTAAAACTGATGGCAGCACCACAGTTAGAAATACAACCCTGCCTCTGGCAGAAAATAACATTTCTATTATTAGTATTTCTCAATTCTCCTGGTACACAGGCACAGGGAAAGGCAATGGCTTTGTTGCCTGTCAACCTCTCACTTGCACTGCCAGAAATATTCCCTCAGAGTTAGGATGAGGTTTGGAAGCAGAGCAGAAGCTCAGCTCTCGTTGTCCCTAAACAATGCATGAACTGAGGAGTCAGACTTGCTGTGACCCACTGTGTGCTCTCTTTGAGGAGTCAAACAGGATTCTGGGTGAAAAGAAGAGGGAATAATTATCTTCTTTCCATCAGCAAGTCTCTGTTTCTCACTGCCAGGAACATTGCTAGAACTAGAACTGTAATGTAATTACAAGTCCTTTCTGAGTACTTTAACTTCTGCAACTGAGCAGAATAAATTATTGCCAAAAACATCAGAGCTGATCTCTCCACCTCTGTAGGGCTGTTCTCAAAAGCAGAAAAAGAAACCGAAAAAGCTGATCATTCACTGGAAATAGTCCCAAAGCCTACTGTGAAAGTAGTGTTAGCCCCAGGAGAGGTCCATAAGGAGGCAAGCAGCATTTCTGCTCAGAGACTGGGAAAGGATGGAAAGAAAAAGAGGGACCCCAGGTGCCACCCAGAGCTGGCTCACTTCAAGTGGAACCTTGGAAATCTCTCCTGAACCACTGCTTAAGCACAATGGTTAAACATTAACTCAGGGAGAGCATCAAAATTCACCTTAGACCTGAATATTCCCAGCAGTTGCGTTTCTGCCAATTCCCAGTGCTTTCATCTTGACAATGCTGAGTTCTGCAGGCCTCTGATTCTTACTGGGATTCAGAAATAACATCACCTGCTCTATAAAACTCCTGAGGAGTTCAATCCCACAGCTGTTCTGAGTCCAAGTTAATTCCAGTAAGTGTTCTGAGACTAAATTTAACACTTACACCAAGACTGGGGGATTCATAAAGCAGCACCAGCCACCTCTTTCCCTTTGAATAACCATGGAGCTGCATCAGAGCTGGGAAGAAATGGAGAGGACATTGTCAGATCTTTACAGACTTCAGAGCTTCTGCTGAATGAACTGAGAAACACCTGCTATTTATAAATTACTAAGGTTTGGCATCTGCTGTTTTTATTTTGAGAAAAAAAATTCAATTCCGCATGCATGACATCAAAAGTGTCTATCCAAACTCAGAAACTGGTTAAAGTATCAAGATTGAATTAATTTCAATAAAAGCAATAAAACTGATGCTGTTGAGTAGTTTCGAACTGTGATTGTCAGCAATGCAAGAACTTGCCAAGACTTCCTGATTTGCTCTTTATTGAAACACAATTGATACTAATTTAATGAATGCAGAAATACTGGCTACAGTGAACTAACATTATTTAGGAATAGAAAAATACAGACAGCATGCCACCACTGCATGGCAGCCTTCGTGTACAGCTTCCTTCCTTTTACCTTTAACACCTCTGAATGGGACAAATATGAAGGCAAGAGCCAGCAAACCAAAGCCTGGACACCTTGAAGTGCTGAGCTGACAAATGAATTTCAGCTATTCCATTTGAGGGAAATTTTCCTTTATTTCTATTTCTTACATCTCCCTAAGCATGTATGTAATGAATTCAGGAAAATGCACATTTTCACAAATTGTTTTCCCACAGCCACAGGTATGGATTTTTTTATTACCTTTTTTTTTAGTAGGACCAGCTCCATGAGATCACAAGAACAGAGGCTATGTCAAAAAGCAGTTGAGTCAGGAGAGACAAGATTTGGCCTTCCCAGTACAAATTCTGAGTGAAACTCCTAAACAGACCAGACATGATCTGCATTACTAAAAGATATCCTCATGATTGTGGGTGTGGTTCATGATTGAGCTTAAAAAAAAATTTCTTTTCAGAGGAATGAAGTGTCAGATCTATTGGGCCTCTTTTTTTTTTTTTTTGGGTTGGTTTTCAGTGTTCCCAGAATGAAAGGCCATATTAATAAGGAGACTCAAGACCAATTTCCTCCTAAATTTCCTCCTATAAAGCATCAGAAGGACACATTGCCACCCCGTAACGTATGGCCCAGAAGTACCACCTGTCCTTACAGAAGTGAGATTAAAACTAAAACAAATAAAACTTTTCAGATCCTTCCACAACTGGTAGCAGTGGCCACACTGGCAGAAGAGATGAAGCACCCTCAGGTCACACTCATGTTCCATTCTACAGTAATTTGGCTTGAAAAATTTTCATATAAAAGGTTGTCACCCTTCCCTTCACCCTCTGAGGCTCATCACAGAGCCAGGGCATGAGGCAACAAGGAGCTTGGTGCATTCAAAGGCAGAACAACAATGGTTTTATCTTCTTTTGAACTTGCTCAAGCTGTTAAAGAAGGGATGATGCAGCTCACGCTAGTAAGGGACTACTCACCAATCCAACCACTTTTTTGCATTCATCTGTGCTTGCTCCTGATAGAACAAATTATACATAAGATATCTGTGTTCTGTAGAATTTAATTAGAAACACTGAGAGGGAAAACAGACGTGAGAAAGAATGTTTAATTATTTAACAGCATTCAAATAACCAAGTTGCTTAGACTCAATAGCAGTCGGACTGCGTTACAGCTGGTGCTTTGAGAGGTTTTAGCTTCCTTTGCTTCCTTATTCCACACAAATTGAAAGACATGATAGGCATATTTTAGCTCATATTTTCAATTCTTTCTGAGCAGATAATATGGCTAAACCTCAGCAGCCAGCTTAAAAGAAAAGGAAATAGTGTCTCTGTGAAGTTAATTTGCTAGAAAGCAAAGGGCACTGTCCTGTAGCTGCCCATGACCCTTGCCTGTCACTGCCTTCCCAGGAAGCTGGAACAGCTCAGTGTGGAGGATGGACAGCAATTTGCAGTACTGAGTCCAAAATGTGCACATCTGCTTAATTTTCAGTGAAATTATGGGCTAAATACTTTTATCTCTAGCTGGGAAACCATAGACATTGTCTTCAAGGAGAGCACTACCAATATTCATGAAGAGAAATGCCTGGGTTTTTATTTGACTGAACCTGTCATCCACACACACATGTAGGAACCAACCATTACCAGGGATCAATCCCAGAAAAGACAGGAGTGAAAGATCAGAATTACATGAAAACTTGATCATCAAGACGGAATAATTAGTCTGTTCAGTCGCTGGAAAGAGGTGCTGTTGAGATGGCAATTTCTGTTTTGTTTTTCAGATGGCCATATGTCTAAAGAAAATTAGACCATTGAATTGTTTTCTGGCTACAAAACAGCCATCTGAAAGAAACTTTTGAGCTCTTACAACTTGAACCAGGCACAAACTCAGAATCTGAAAAGAAATGTCCTTCTCTTGGGCCCGAAACACACCTGGAATGGTGGAATAAAAGTTGGTGAATGCAAAAGTAGCAGTTACCTGACTGCAGCTACTCTGCTAATTCCTCTCCTATTTACACAGTGTGCAATTATGTATTTCCATTATTTAGTCATCTACAGATGTGCAATCATAAAGTGAATTATGCATTCTTCTCAAAATGCAAGTTATAATGATATATCAAAAATGAAAGTGGTGACTGTGTATTGCTGTCATCCTTTTTTCATTTATTCTATGTCATTACTCATTTTTCCACACAAATTATTAAAATTTCCACACAAATTATTCTGTCCAATCCTGTGTAAGAAAGCACAGTAGATATAGAGAGTCACACATACCTTAATGGCAACTATTTTATTTACAAAGACATGAGCAGGATTGCTGTCCATATAGATTTACACAAAGCTCATATTAATATAAAATAAACTGTCTACAACCTTGAAAATTGAGGTTGCTAAAAAAATTATAAGCTTTGTGATCCTCAGCCACTTTTCCACTATTATCTCGTCTGTAATTCAAATTAAAGATGTTGTAAATTATTATAGATCAAAACTATGGGGTATTTTTTTAACTCTGTATCAAAGGTAATAATCTCCTAATGATGTAAAAAAATTGTAAGCAAAATACATGAGGGTCTAAATTTTATTCTGGAAGCTGTGCTGAGGCTGATTTTGAATGAGTAACCTTGGTCTCTTTAAAGAATTCTCTTACTTGACAGAAAACAAAATGTGGGATTAAAAGAAGTCAGGAAAAAGCATCTTCCAAAGTGATATGCAGTGGAAGCCCAGTGACCTCTTTGTATTTTGATGATTCCCAGTTTCTCTGTAATGCCATAAAATAGAGAAAAATGAGTTTATTCTTTTGAAATCATTACCAAATTCAGTGGGCCATTAGGCAACAGAGAGATCTCTTGCTCAGGAACACTGAAATGCTTCATTCTCTGCGTCAGAGAAGTTGCTCCAGCACCACAATTTCTGAAGTAGGTGTTATGCTGGTAGTGAGCAGGAGATTGCTTTTTCCTCTCATGATCAATAGTTCAGAGAAAATTTTCAGCACTGTTAAAATAAGTATATTTTCAGTTTGAATTACTCAGAATGTTCTCCTGACATCAAAATAATCCTGTTTAATGGTAAGGGGTTTTGTGAAGATTACAGTTTCACTTCTCATTAAATTTCCAAGTATCATGCACTTAAATTCTGTTTCAGATAACAGAATCAAAATCTTTACTGTAACAAGGCAAGCACCTGATGTTATAAAAATCACTGTTTTCCAAAGCATTTCCTGACAAGTTGACTGAAACAAGCACTTTCTCATGAAAGGTTTCTGTTTTGCTAAATTACCACCTTCAACAACAAAAATGTCTCTTAATATGAGAAGTCTTGTATTTTTTTAATGACACCTATCTTTCCAGTTTCTGCTAATACATCTCTACAAGAAGCAAACTCTTTTCCAAATGGCAATTTTTCCACATTTCAAGACTTATATCTGAAATGATGACATGTACCAAAGCACCCTGTACTGCAGTGTCTGGCTGTGAAGGGTTCTGGGACATTCCTAACTTGTAAAACTCACCATGTCAATAAGTGAAATGTAAAAATGGACTGGTCCTCCAGTTTTAAATGTTTAACATATCTGTACAACCAAGAGACGACAAATATGTAACAGTTTAGAGGTAAATTGCACACGTTGGTGGCTCATTTTCCAAATCCACACCACAGATATGTCTCTTGTGATCTGCTCTCCATTTCATTTGTCCTGTCCAGACAACTCTCTTTCTGAATTTCTTTTGCAGAAAATTAAATATGTCTGGTTAGAGCAGAATGCCCCACAGGAGCATCTAAAAAGTGCTGCCTCTTTGCCCGTGACTAATAAACAATAAAACCCTCCAAATCAAACTTCTCTTGCCATCACACTAAGAAAAAATTGTGTTCCATGTTTCTCTCCATTGCTGTTCATTGCTCTCCACACTCAGAATACCTCTTTACCAATGTGACAAAATCTCCTCACCAATGTCAGATGCGCTTTGGTCAAACCTCCTGGAAAAAAAAGAGGGAGGGAAAGGTAACTTCTCAAGCTATTAAAAATATCAACATTTCCCAGCATCGCCTTCATTCACCTCCCACACATTCATCAATCCCTCAAAAGACTGCACGAGAAAGTTCTGGTATTCCAGCCACAACAACCAGACACACTCAGAATCCCAGAACCACAGACTGGTTTGGGTTGGGAGGGACCATAAAGCCCATCCAGTGCCACCCCTGCCATGGGCAGGGACATTTTCCACCACCCCAGGTTGTTCCAAGCCCTGTCCTGGCCTTGTGTTAAGGATGTTAATGGTGGTTAATGCACAGGGCAGTGTTTGTGGGTGTGTTTAGTAGGATGAGCAACTCAAGCAGTGCTGGGAAAGCTGAAGGCATTTCTGCCCATGTTTGACTGACCTGACTGATCCAGATTCCATACAAAACCGATGTTTTCCAGCATGATTTGCACAGTACATTTATTTCTTCTGAAATAATGATGCCTTTGCCAGAGGCAGGGGGTAGGATTGTAACCCTCTGTGTGATTAGAGGAGCACAAGTCACTCCGAAACTGACCCTTGTTCACCTCTCTTGCCCTCTTTCTTAAGAAATCAAACATGATTAAATACTTGATTTTATTCTCATTGGACTTAAAATAAATTATTATAACAAAAGATCAATGTGCTTTACAAAATAGAAAGAGTAATGACTTTACAGAGTTCACAGTCAATCTTCTGTGGTTGATTTCCTCCTTGAAGGCATATTTCATTTAAATAGATTTCTAAAAGTTGGTTAATGTAAGACTAGATCTATATGTAACATATCAGCCCTTAGCTCTATTTGAAAACAAGACAGTAAATTTGCAATGAAAAATAGTTATTAAATATTTATAAGATTTCTTCATGCCTATTTCTTGAATCAATCTTCTGAATCATCATTTCTCTTAGATTTTATAACCCTATATTTTATCATTAACAATCACTGAATACCAAAATGAAGTTTCTTCCATGACAGGGAAAGAAACAAAAACCAAAAACCTAAAAACTCATCCTAACCATCAACCAATAAACAAAACAAAACAAAACAAAACAAAACAAAACAAAAAAATCAAACCAAACCAAACAAACAAAAAACCCAAACATAATTCTGAAGTTAAATCATTGTTATTCACTTGGGAAGATGATTCAAGTTCAAAAATCTGTAGGAATTTTCAAGAACTGAACTTCTAATTTTCTTCAACATTTCTGAACGTGCTAATTTCATGTTCTGTGTACTGTTAAACTGATTTTGGTCAAACTATTCCAAGTAAAGTAAAATGTGAGAAAGTCTGTAAGAGGTCCTGAATCACCTCAACTGTGTGTCTATTTTGTCTTCTGCTGTTTTCTATCTCTCCAGTTCCAGGTAGAGCTGATTGTTTGAAGGATGTAGCAATATGAAGTAGGGGAAAAAATATGAAATGTTATTCAACAGCTCCAATGTTCATTCAAATGCAACTATTGTCAAAATACACATATATTACAACAATGTAGTCACCAGGCTTTCATCAGCAAGGTACTTACTGTCCTGGCTGGAGAAGGATAAAAAGCAGTAGTGTCTTGCTCACAACTGAGTTTACCACAGAGAAAGTTGTTTCAGCCGTTTTCTGTGCAGCAGGAAAGGAGCCGATCTCATAAATTTTTATCTGCAGTTTCTAGACAATCATTAAGGGTTCGACTGCCAGCCTTTGCCTGGCTGTAAAGTGGGGAAAGTGATCTTCCATTCCCAAACAGAATGAGAATCACCAAACAATGGTTATCCCAACAAAATTCCATTATAACTAAAGGGTATCAGGGAGTACAGGAAATGCATCCAAATTTAGGAAAATCACTGCAGGCCAGATGAAAGAAAATAACAGGTAGAGCAGTCAAAAGTTCTGTCTCAAAACACTTGAGTTTTATATATTAAAAACTCATATATCAAAAGATATGACTTCTATTATATACTCCCGTTGCAACAAGTTAATTTTCTGTTCATCTGGCAGTAACTTATCCTGCAAAGAGGCAAAACAGTTAAATGGAGCATTCATTCCTCTTCACCACTGGACATCTGCTCCTTGCAGAGATTTCCAAAATTCTCTTCCTGAATTTTTGCTTTGTTAAGGCCAAGTGACTGTGCAAACATTTTCCCAATGGAAAGCAGCCAAAATATACTCATGTAGCTAGTTTAAATTCATTTGCTGTAAACGTGTTATTCATTCTTCACCTTTTCAAGTGGTATGTGCTTGTGAGGGGAGTGAACAGGATTAGCCCAGCATGTACAAATAGATTTTCATAATTAATACAGTATTTGAATTCTTAAACCTTGTATGCTTTAGGTGCTGAAAAAATTCTTAAGGCATTCATGAAAAACAGTCTTGCAAGACTTTGGGAGAAATGTTTCTAAGAAATGGATAGCACAGACAGTAACATGCACTTTTCCAGAGATTCTTTTTCTTCTGAATTCTTTGAATTGTGCAAAGACTGGATAAATGTCTACAAATGGTTCTTTTAAAAGTAAGCTGGAAGTATAAAATGAGAAGTACTCAGTTAGAAGAAAGTATCATGTATCAGACAAACCAACTCTTCAAAGCCTGACACACTGTCATGACCTTACACAGCAGAAATAGAAAAGTGGATGTAGATTATATTTGAACAATAAAAAAAAAGGTGGTTCTAAATATTTTGCATTATAAGCTTTGTGGCTATAGTTAATTATTTTTATTAGAGTAGTGAATAGGATTACCAGCTAGTTAAAAGATGGAGTTTCATTAAGCAGTAAATCAAAACAGATGAGAAACATCAGCTCTGAATACTGTATTATTGCAGTATCCCTAATGGTGTCCAAGATACCAAATGCAGGTGTCTGAGTCACCTCCCCTAAAAATTGCATCATTAGAGGATGCCATATGTTTTAATTCAGTGCTTTTCAGCTGTAACACATACTTATTTCTAATTATTATAGCAGTATTTTGGACTGCTAATGAATCAAGTGAGGTACTGAGTGATAGTTTGTCTAATTGAGGGATTTACTTCACATTAAGAGACCTCCTTGCAATTTATTTGTCCTTTTGCTAGTAAGCACAACTTGAAAATTGTTCAGCTTTTACTTCAAGAATTTTTTCCATTTAGTTCAGGAGGTGAAATGTTCCTTTGAAAACTATTTTACTATTATAAATGTGTATTTCAATCCTTGTGTTGTCTTACAACTCCAAATTTTAAGAAATTTCTTTTGGAGGGTTATTCTCTTCTCAGAGCAAAATATCTAATGAAGAGTATGTCTTATTGTAAGTCCAGATTTCTCTCTCACAATCCACAGTTCACACCTTTTTCAGGCAAAAACTGCTAATCGAGGCATCCTACTGTGGAGCTGAAAGGGCTGCAGCTGGATTATCAACCACTGTGCTAATGAGCAATTCAGCTGCAAGAACACCTCTCCTGTGTGGAAGGGCCAAGAACTGGATTTGTTCATCCTGGAGAAAGAGAATCCTTGGGGTGACCTCATTGTGGCCTTCCCTGAAGGGGGTACAGGAAAGATGGAGAGAGGTTCTTTATAAGGAATGAAGTGAAAGGACAGGGGGCAGGGCTGGGTGGGATCTTGGGAATGAGGAATTGTTCCCTGGCAGGGTGGGCAGGCCCTGGCACAGGGTGCCCAGAGCAGCTGGGGCTGCCCCTGGATCCCTGGCAGTGCCCAAGGCCAGGTTGGACACTGGGGCTGGGAGCAGCCTGGGACGGTGGAATGTTGGAACCCAGGACACTCCTCTGTGTGACACGTGCCCCTGGCAGGGGGCTGGGGAGTCCTGGCAGGAAGACAAAGACACTGGGATTTGAATCCTAACCCATGCAGCAAATTACCAACCTTGTATGAAGAATCACAAGTCACAGAAATTTAGGTAGAGCAATGATGAATTAATCACAGGGTGAAAAGTGGAATTTTGCGGATTGTACTATAGGGGTCTAGGAGGCAAGATGGAGGGATTTGGGCATTGTCCTATTCTTCTTCCTTCTTCTTCCTAGCCTCCATTGTCTTGGTGATGTTGGCACATTTGGATTGGTTTAGAATAGAAGTAGACAGTCTAACATAGGTGATAGGTAATGGAAAATAATGATAAATAAAGTATATGTACTTCATAGTATAAAATGTGGACACCAGCCTGGGGGCAGGCAGTGTGCCCTTGACAGACCTGCAGAACAGACCTCTGCGGGTCTGAGAGAAAATATTTTACATAATAGACAATAAACAACCTTGAGAACCAGAGCCAAGGAATCCCAACTCTTTCTTCGACCATCGGGCTGGGAAAAAGGGACTCTCGGGACGCAGGAAAAAGGGACTCTTGGGATCCTGAACGCAGGAAACCCGAGAGAGGAAGGTGTCCCTGCCATGGCAGGGGTGGCACCGGATGGGCTTTAAGGTCTCTTTCAACCCAAACCAGTCTGTTTGCTACCCCCTGCCATGGACTGGGACACTTTTCACTTGGCTAGGTTGCTCTGTCCTACCCCACAGCTACTGGGGACCTAGGGCTCTATATCTACCAGACATGCCTCACAAAAATGCTATTTGGAGCAAAAAAAAATAAATGAGGGGAACTTTCTCTCCCTCACTTGAACAACCAGTTAAGTTTCACAGAATACATAGGCCTGTGCACAGTGTTGTTGGGATAACCTGCAAAAATTCAAATGCATGAAGGAATCTGCCTGTTGAAAATAGCACAACAGGACAGGTAAGAATAAAGAGATTAATAGCATTAATGCTTTGTGCTGCCTTAATGCTTTGTCAGAGTAAATATTTCATTAAATATTTTATATGTAGGACATAAAAAATGTCCAGGTATTGGTATGAATAACTCTAGGAGATTACAGAGTGGGGAGTTGTGAACTGAGTTGTACTTAAGGCAACTGATCAAGAATCATGTTCTCTGCTCTGCCAAAATCCTGACAGCAAAGAGAAGCTCCAAAGAGGTCGAAGAAAAGGTTTTAGAGGCTTTCAGAATGGACTGAACAGTCCCATTCAAAAAGAAATGACACCAGGTCCTGCCACAGGGGACCTGTATTGGATACATGTTTTGCCTGCTGGTCTGGGTGTCCTGCAGTGTGTGACAGCTCCAGACCTGTCCAGTGCCTGCTGGACTGTGAGGACATGTTCATTCATTTACAGATGCTGTGCATTGTTTTTTCCCCAGTAAGCTGTGCACATCTCTATCAATTCCAAGCAAAATTCTGATGCCAAGTCACCACAGGGTATGTGTCAGCGTTTGTTAAACACACTCTGTACACTCTCATTAATTTTACATGGCTGTGGTTTCACTGTTGGGGAAATGCAAATGGCAGCACATGGCATTGCCCTGTGGGGAAACAAGGGAAACACTGCATATTTTAGTAACACAGGATTTTTCCTGCTTTCATAGACTTCTTTGCATTTATTGCTGTATGGGCAGTTTCTGTGCCACTTCTCACCTGCCTAAGGCACTCCTCTATAGACAGGACTTTTTACACATGACTTACAGATCTCTGAATTTTAAAAACAACAAAAGACATGCTTTCATGGCAGAAGAATACTTCTGGAAAGAAAAAAACAACCCCTTAATACTTAAAAAAAAAAACAACAGCAAAATCCTTCTTCCCTCTGTATCTGTCCAAGGACTTCGGAGGAAGGCTCACACAGCATTTCAGTTCTTAATTTTGTGTACTCTCAGTCCACATTCCCTGTTTTAGGGCTTGAGAAACAGGATTGGAGTGGAGTTGCACGAACATCCTGCTTGATTTGTAAAGATAAAAGGAGCATTCCTCCTGCAGCAACTGTTTTTACTCTGATGTGGGAATAAATTGCAGCTGAGGATTTCTGTGGCCAATTGATGTTCCCAGAGAGGAACAGCAATCAGGGCTGGTGAAGCACAAGGTAGATGTGATGTCAGGGGAACATCAAGAGGGGAGGATTGGGCAAACCTGCTGCTCTGATGGAGCACATTTCTCCTAATATCAGTCTGTTACAGTCATCCCCTGCCTCTGCATTTTTCTGCCCATTTTCACACTATTCACTTAGGATTCCTTTACCAGCAAAACCCTGGAGCATGAAGAACCATCCTTTGCAGATCCCATGGCTATAGAAGGCTGCTCTAAGAAAAATATCTGTAACAATTTGTCTTCCACTTGAGCTCTTTATCTCATGACCAGTGGCCTGGCACCATTTTAAAAGCACAAAATTAGATGTACCTGCTGTATTTTCCATGGGCAACAGTTAATTTACGTTTTCTTACCTGATGTCAGCCAGAAATTATGAAATGTGAGAAACACAAGATGTACAAACACCATTCAGTCCAGAGACTCAGCCTCCACCAAGAACCAAATATATTCCTTTTTCTACCTCACTAGCCTCTAGACATTCAGCAGCAGCCAGCTCCTTTCCCAGTATTCCACAGTTTCAGAGGTTTTCACTGTGTTGTGGTGGTTTCTTTTAACAACATCCTGCTTCACTTGATAGTTTTGATCATGTTATAAACAGTATATCTATCACTCCCAGATGTGAACAATACTAGGTCAGACACACATGATAGGAGGGACTGTGTTTTCACTTCACTGTAAAAAAATCCAAACACTTCACTGTAAAATAAAAAAGAAAAATTAAAAAAAGCAAGGCAAAGCAAACCACAAAAAATCCACACAAAAAACTAAAAAATTAAAACACACACACACACAAATACTACCAAAAAAAAAAAAAAACCCAAAAAAACCCCACCAAACCAAAAACATCCCCATAAAACTACTGAAAAACTTAACTGAACAACTTCATTTCCATTCAGAGTCATAACTTGGAAAAAAAAATCCCTAGACTAGGTGATCAAGTTATATAAAGACTATATTTATGAATTTATGATAGCTCAAGGAAGCCAGGGCCATAGATGCTGCCTCTGGAGCAGCTGAGAAGATCGCACGTATTGCACTAACAGAAATAAAAAGTTGAATGTGTTTTAATTATTTCTGAACCTCTGGCCAAAAACAATACCCATTGTTGGATACATGACTTTTTTCAATCACCCAGTGATTTAAATTCAGCATGTCTTGAGGATATGCTCAAGGGTCATAGCACTGTGAGGATGCACTGCAACTAATTTTAGATTAATGTGACAAAACTGTGTTTCTTCATAAAAAAGAGTAGTACATTTTGGATTTTGCTTTTTGTCACAATGTACTTAGAATACAATTCCACTGATAAGAAAAGGAAAATAAGTTTTGCATTAATTACTCAGTAACCAGCACTGTACCATGCATGATTTCCACAGCACAAGGTATTTAGTATGCATGTGGATCAGTACCCAAAATACTAAATGCTAGTAGTATATGGCTTTATAAAAAGTAAGAAGATACTAAATTTAAAATAATAGAATATATTATTCTGTCAATATAGTACAAAATTGTACTGTCAAGCTTGCTGCCATAAGACGTGGAGAGTAGGATTTTTAGAATTTAAAAAAAGATTAAGGCATAAAAACATTTTGTTTGTGAAAATGATATAATTTTTCACAAATTTTTTTCCTCTAATTTTGAAGATTTTGAAGAGGCCTTGAACAGTCATCACTCCTTCAAACATAAGCTTTTCCTTATAGTCTATCTAGCATACTGGTTTTGAAATTTTTGGCAAGCAAACATTTTAATAAAAGAGGAACTATAACCATACAGGAAACAGATGAAAATTAAAGTAGCATAGCAAAACCATAATTTTTTGGCCTGGAAACAGGTGCTGAAAACTAATTTTAAAACACAATCTCAAAACTTGCCCACCTTTTCCTCTTTATTTCTGCCCTTCCTTTCCTCCCCCATCCAGACAGACATTAAAAAGGAATGAACACAAACCTTAAAATGAGCAAATCAGGGTGTCTGTGAATTTTCCTCAGGTATTTAAACCATTGCTTTTGGTCAAGTTCCAAGTTTTCCTTTCTTGCTCATAATCAGCATTTGGGAGTTATGTAAGCTGGAATCTCAGAAATTTTGGAGTTCTTTCTGTGTTGCAAATACTAAAACTGTATAACAAGTAAAAATAAAGAGAGAATAAAAATCAATAATTCCATAAAGAGGACTGAAACTGAAACTTATTTTACTTGTATGATATTAAGCAAAAACCTTCTCTTCTGCCACTTCCAGAATCTTAACTACCAAATGAAAGAAAAAGTTAAAGCATTTATTTGGATATTTTCAACTGCTTTCATATATATGCATAATGCAATTGGTTTCCTGCTAGTTCGATTGTAGTAATTTATCTTGTACACCACGAAAATAAAAATAGCTCCTGGGGAGTTTAAATTGTCTGGCAATGAAGATTATATGGGAGCAAAAGTCTATTATCTGCCAATGCTGGAGAAATTAATGCTTAAATAAGGTTAGTATATCTAAACACATTAAATCACCTAAAATTTTGCCACTCATAATATTTTATCATTGTAAAAGACCAGTGGTCAATGATCTATCAAAGAACCAAAATGAGAAAGTATAATTTATTTGGCTAGAAATGTTTCTGGGGGAAAAAAGAAAAGTAATTTTAGAAAAATATTGAATGCTTTCCTGTATCACAAGTCAGTGTTGAGTAGCTGTCAAGCATTACTTCTGAATTTTATTTCTCTTTAGTGTAGCAAGAGTTTCTCCCACACTTCCTTCTGGATTTGGGGAATTCCTTACTTTGAAGCTCCACTGGGCATTAGTCCCCAAAGTATGATTTTTCTCTACATTAATACCACTGTGTATTTACCCAGTGAATTTAATAAGGATTCTCTCTGCTGACAGCTGAAACAGTCAAGTCTTTGACTCTTTGGCTATCAAGAAATCTCCCTCAGAGCTCTGACTCATTCAAGAAAAACTGGAGGATTTCATTGTCACTGGCTAAACCAACACAAATTATCTGCTTGACAGGGTGTTTTTCACCACTAGAAAAACCATCAATTTCTTCAGTACCTCTGACAGAGAAACCTTTGGATCACAAATACATTATTTTGTAATTTTCAGTTTCTTCTACTACTCCAGCAGCACATTATGATTCTGGTTGGTATGTAAGGCTAAAACCAGTTCCTGATTGTTGATTCAGAGAGAGATTGTATTTTCTAGCTCAAGGTATGGTGGATTTTTCCTTCTCTTTTTCCTGGGGAAAGGGGTGACAGTTACCTCCAGAAAGAGTAATTTGAGGATCATTCCTGCAGATTCATTTTTCTATGGGTTTTATCTCATCATCAAATTATCTGAGTAGAGGATCTCCCACTGTTTAGCGACTTTCAAGACATATGGAATAGAGACAGTCCTACCTTCTGGATAGGACTAAATTAATTGATGATTAATTTAATTAAAATTTCTTATACTTTGTGAAAAATGCTCTGAACAGAACAGTGACTACTCTTGGTACCTGATTTTTAAACACAGAATAATTTCAATCACCCAGTGCTCTCTTGCTCCCCATTTTTTTTTTTTTCAGTCAAGCTCATACAAACCCCTGTTGCTGCTTAACACTTTCACTGGTTTTAAGCAGTGAAAAGGTTAGGAATAAAGCACCATATTTCTACAGATTCCAGAAGAATATTGCCATTTATTTGGCTCTGAGCAGAGTGATGCAATTCACACACTGGGTGATTAGAGCACTTATTGGAGGGGCAGAGAGGTTCTTATTGTAGTGACTTTTCAGTCTTTCATTCAACCTGAATTGGCTTCAAATGACGAAATTATACTTTAAAATGCTTTTTATCCTGAATGTTCTTCAGGCAAATGGGCATCAGGGTTCAAATCAGCACAAACAGAACAGGGTATTGAACAAATTTCTATGTGAGTGTCAGTCATTACAATACTGTTAAAAAGCACTGACCTGCTTTAGCTTCCTCATTCGGCAAATTCTTCTCAGAATTTATTTCAGCTGCTTCACTTTCATTAAAGATTTGTGAAAGAAACCATTTTGTCTTGGGCTGAAAGGACACAAGAGAACTCTGATCATAATTCTTTCCCCCTAAAACCTTCAGTGGTAGCAGCAAGGGCTGGATTCCGCAGACTTTGTGTCTGTGCAATCAGGGACAAGCTTTGCTGTTTTGTTGTTTCCTTGATTTAGCTCAGATTGCATTGGCATTGTCAGAAATGCATTTAACACCAGTGATAGTCACTTTTTACTGGCAGATTTTGGTTTAAAAGTTCAAAAATTACTCAAACTCTTAAGGTCTGTTCTTAAGGTTAGATCTAGGCAAAGACCTCCCTGAACTTCTGCAGGAGGAACATCTACTAGCACTGACTGCAGCCCATTCCCAGTTTCATTTTTCCCTGTTCTCACAGTCCCCTGAGGTGAGATGTCTCTCTTGTGAAATCACCATATCTGCCATAATGAGACCAGTGGCATTAGTCACCAAATTATCCTATTATTTAATAAAAGCTTGAGTGGATTCAGTGTAATCTGGGAGGAATATCTGCAGTGTCTCAAAAAACTTGAATTATTAACTTCACCATTTTAGCATCACAACCCTTGGTACAAACCAAAGTGCCTTTGTGAAATGCAGTAATTAAGCAATATTTTCCCACTTTTAATGGAAATGGGTAATGAGTTTCTAACAAGAATGGATGATGTCTCTCATTTCTGAATGAGTATCCCTAGGGATGGATAGCCACCCTAAACCTGGGTATGAATGAAACCAATCCAGGCCAGATATAAAGGTTAACTTTAACCTCTTCAAAAAGCTGGGGAGGAAAAAAAGAAAATAAGAAAGGAAAGGAAAAAGGAAAGGTAAAAGGTAAGGAAAAAGGTAAGGAAAAAGGAGCACCAAAATGCAGCAAGTACATTTTCTCATCATTTCATTGGACTTGAAAGGGGTGCTTAGTCATGGAGTAAACAACTTCCTCCAGCAAGCACATAAATCTGCCCTGTACATCCCTAACTGCTCTGGGAAAGAATAAATTTCTGTCCTGGCCTTCAGGTCTTCGTGTGCTGTGTATTATGCCTGAAGCATCCTTTCACTGTCACAGTCCTAAAACTTTATTTGGGTATTTTCAATACATTCCTCTTCTGATGACTCTAAAACCTTACTAGGTATGACTAAGGCTGATTTTTTAAAAACTGTATTATTGAAAAATAACTTTTACAAAATTAAAGCCTACCATCAATCTTTAAATTTAATTTCCTTAAGTTAGGGTTTTTCTTGCTATGCCTTTTCTATTTCCAAACAAGTAGAATATATATCGATTGAAAAGTTGAGCATGTGAACAAGTGAACATAGCATAGCATAATTTATTGTATTCTTCTAATTACTCTTCAATTTTTAAATAATTTTCTACTTCTAGCTTTAATTACTGTTAGGGGAAAAAAATATTTTCCTCTAATTAAAATACAAATTTCACCAAACTAAACTTTGGCAGAGAACAAATGTGGTAACCTCAAAAATTAAATAGACATTTCTTAAGAAAAATTTCTTAAGCTATCAGTAGTCCTAGGCCATTTTGCAGCCAACAAATATCGCTAAGTGTTAAATTCCAGATGGCTGAATTCAGAAAAAAAGTACATTGGTGCCCATGTCTTAATTTTTGATAGCCAGAATTCTTCGAAGAAAATAAGCCTTCCTGATAAGCCTTAAATGATATCTAGCTGGCATCACCCAGTATACATTTTTTCTCTGACTTTTTATTTAAAAAATCAGTATGTTTAATTTTAAAAATAACAATTGCATACTTGTCTTGCAGGTTGGGATGTTGGACAGTATGGAAAACCCTCATCTTCTAAGTCCTGGTGACTTGGGAAAATCAGACCATATTGTGCAATCTTCTGCAAAACCACGGGAAAACTCTCTATACAGCCCTAAGCTACCATCTTCTGTGAAAAACAAACAAACAAACAAACAAACAAACAAAACAAAACCCAAGAGCAACAAACCAGACTGAAACAAAGCAAGAAACATCCCTGGGATCTGGAATAAATTTACACTCCTGTGCATTTCTTACGTCTCTACAGACGTTGATAGCAGACAAGCTTCCTCTGGAAATAACCTATGCTAGCAGAGAAAGAATAAACCAGGCATAATTCTTTGGCAGATAAAACAATCATCAAGAACAGAATCTGTTTTGCAATCCTCATCTTGTAAAGTACTTATATATTGGTACTTTAAAAGAACCTGGAGAAATAAAGAGCCATCATTCGTGGCACTTTATCTTCTTTCCATTTCCTGGTACCAGGAGTTTGTGGGTATTTATGTTTCATCTGCATGGAATTCCACTACACAGCTAATGTAATCTGCACTAATAACTACACCCTGGAATTACTGCTATGGTAATATCTTTCCACAAACCCTGTTGTACTACCTCCCAATAAAGCACTGCCTGTAAAGAAAACAGCTGTGACTGCCCCGTTTTTGATTTCTGGATTTTGTGTGAAACTCAAAGACACTGTGGCACCGCGACAAATGCCCTGGCTGCACATCTGAGCCCCTCCCTGAGGTGGCCAGAGCATCCCTCCCTCCTGCATGGGTGCACCAGGAGTGCTGCTCCTGGTGCCACTGGAGACCAAGCTGTGATGCCAACCAGTGATGCTCCAGCCTCATCAAACAGGGATGCCCTTCCATGAGAAATTGCCACCAGTCTCAGGATGAAGGAATCTGGAGAGATGCTGAATTTTTTAAAAAACATACCCAGACAGCACAAATATGTAATTCTGATTAAATATGTTTAAATATTTCTGTGTGATTTTGTCTAAACATATCTTAGACATGAAAGGAGAGGGGTTTGAAAGAGCATAATCTTTTAAAGATGTTTATTTCTAAAAGTACTGTGAAGTATACATCTCTTGGGCAATAGACTTGCTTGCAATAAAGTACAAATCAGTTACAAATACACTGAGTCACATTTCTGTACATGGGCCATCTTCTAGCTTTAGGCAAAACACTACAAACATCTGCTGTATCTACTGCACATCACCAGTCTACGGATGTTACAGTTTTTACTGTGGTTTTTAAGTGTGGTATTTAAAAGCAGCAGATGTATATCTGAGGATTCCTTTCAAAGAATGATTATAGCTATGCAACACGCTTGGCAGATTTATATACCTTCAATTTTTATAAGCTTACTCTTAAATGTTCATGAAATACATAAGGCAGAATTGCTCAGATACCTGACTGTGTTCCCAGCAAAAAATCTTAAGTTCTAGCTTCACATATGCGTTGTTAGGGCAGAGAAACACACCCTGTGCCATAACAGAACAGATTATTTTGATTGCAGGCACTACAAGATGAGTTCACAGTCCCGTGATCTCAGGACTATATTTTACACATTCCCACAATGCATCCAATGTTAGAATTAATATCTCTTATAAAAGCACAACTACATCAGGAGTTCTTTATAAAGAAAAAGAACAAGTAAGAGTACTCACAGCTTTCATAACACATTTAAAAAGTATTGAATATTGCGGCTTTTGGATTCAACATGGAAATGGAATATAGTCTGGGGGTTCTGCAATAGGGGAACTGGAAGAAACAGGTGACTGCATGTGGGAATGTTTATTTATCTATACTAATCCACAGGGAATGCTTTATTTACAATCCTTTTGCAGACAGAGACCATTTTCCATTCTTCATCCCTTTCTCATTCATAACCCAAAAAGAGAAATGCTGACTTCTGCTGACCTTTGGCCAGGTGGGTTAAAGGGGATGTACCCAAATATGCACCTGGACACCATCTGGATCAATTGTACCACTGATCCTACGTGAAACTGCTGCTTGGAAGAACAGCAAATTAGAAAGGAGAAGGTTTGCAAATGCCTACCTAAATTTTGTGAGCCATGCATAGTTCTACTCCATATATTTTAACTAGAAATAATTATGTGAAATCCAAAGTTCCTCAAAAAAACATGTTTAATTTCCTTTCATTCCTTATTTCCATTGCAATCAGCCCAAAACCACAGACACTGTAGGACTAAGCCATTTAACTAATATTCTGGGGAATAGCAAAGAATCATGAAATACATACAAAGGTCAGGAATTTCTTTTCCATGTACAGACTGTGCAAACTGTGATATGTCAGCAAATGTCCTGACAGTTGCCTAAATGAAACACATGGCTGTGCCCTTGTTTGAGAAACTTTCTGTTAAATTTTCAGACACATCAATGGGTTTTGGCCTGAACCTTGCAAATTCAGAACCTATTGTTCACCCAAAGCAGTTAAAAGAATCCAACAAACTCCCAAAGAAATTAAGTTACTATTTATTCCTGAAATCACTTGATCACACAAGTCTCTGCTTAGATACAAATACCTACTAAAGCACTATTCAGCTAAAAGCTGTGTGTCAGGTTTATCAATAATATTATTATTATCATCAATCTGGTCATTCTTTATGATCCATTCATATCCACACAAATGCACAGGCTGTCTCTGAGGGGGAAAGAAAGAAAAGAAAAAAAGAAAAACAAAAAAGGAAGGGAAAGGAAAAGGAAAAGGGAAAAAGGAAAAGAAAAAATGAAAATGAAAAGCAACAAAAGGAAAAGGAAAAGGAAAAGGAAAAGGAAAAGGAAAAGGAAAAGGAAAAGGAAAAGGAAAAGGAAAAAGGTGTCCATATAAGAAAGCTGTCCCTAAGAGAAAACATAGTTTTTAAACACTGAAGGAGTTTGCCATAAATATTCAAGTTCTTACTTCTTGTACTGTATGTATTTATTACACAGAGTAACTTACAGTAGGGTTTATGAGAAATACTCCACAATTTAGAATTAATTCTGGATGTTTCAAATTCTGGACATCTCTGATGAGATAAGCCTTTTTAAAAGCCTTACTGTATGTGTGTGACTGCTCAGGATTTCCTGAAAATCCACCTGCAGAACTGCAACTCTCTCCTCTCTTCAAGTAACGCTACCAAGAGCATTGCATTTGTATTACTTAAAATGTTATTTCTCCAACAGAACAGAAGCTGAGTAAAATACATTTATCAAAATTGGTAGCTGTTTGGTTTCAAGAAACCCTACCAATTAATGTTGCTGTGATGTATTGATTTTCTCCTCAGTTTTTAATGAGGGCATGTAGAGCAGTAGAGCTTGGGCTCGTGGCTGTAAAAACCAGAAAAATATTCTAATTGGGTAAAAATATAGAGTTATACACTGTCAAAATATGATTTCCACTTAGCTCCACTGTTCACTTACATAACCTCAGCAAATTAAGACAAACTTGCAGTGGAGGAAACTTTGAAGCAACAACTGTACTGAAAAAAAAAAACCAAAAAACCCAAAAAAAACCCATAACTGAATAAGTAAAAGACTGAAAGTAGATAATAAGGTACCTGCTCTGCAATTAGCAGCGATGCAAGGGTCTTAATGAATGCCTATGGAGCTCCTAAGTTAAAATATTTTTTAGAAATTTATTCATTATTAACTATAATTAATTGTTATGCATTTTGAAAAGGCTTTAATATGTTAAGAAATAATGCCTCTTGTTAAACACACCCCAGATTTTCCAGAGGAACTTTGGATAAGCCCAGAATGAACAGAAATTCAGGGATAATGATGTATTTAAAGCTCGAACTTCCACTGTGTTTAGTGTCCAAGCCACACCAAATTCCTGGCAGAGGCACTTCAGTCTCACACACCTTTTCTGAGCATACCAAGCTTTTGTAGTTGAGCAGGTCCCACCTATTAAAAACATCTGGCAGGTGAATATTTTAAGCCTCTAAGTGAAGGCTTTCAACCACACAAGTATTTTTTCATTCTGGTTTACCCTTTCTGTGTTCCTCTCATTTGTGATTTTCATCTTAGTTTCCCTTCCAACCATCTCCTCCACTCATTTATTCACTGAATGGCTCATCTTCCATCATTCATATTCTTTTTCAACCTTAATTTCAAAACCCCTTTCACCTCCTTTTTCAGGAACACTGCACCTGGGATAGAACAACATTTACACATTGCATTTGAGCTCTTGTAGAAATGTATGACTGCCTAGAAAAACAACTCAAAATTATGATGAACTTATGCCTACAGAAAAAAAAAGTTCTGTAGGGTTAGAGAGCAGTGGAATAGTTGCCGTTCCTAGCCTTATTTAAAAAAAAAAAAATCTGTATTTATGTTCTTTCTAGAATATTCTTTTTTTAAAAGTCAAAAGAGGAAAAAAAATCGGTATTTACATAGAAGTGAGACATTTGGTAGCTAAATACTGGGAAATAAAAGACAGATATAAAAGCTCAAATCCAGTCCCAAGGGTAACTAGTAGAGAAGATGTTCCGGGAATTGAGAGACCCTGGACATTTCTTAGAGAAATTTAATTTAATAAACCCTGTAAATTGCAAAAGACACTAAGCAGAATATTCTGAAGGCCCATAGAGAATCTTCCAAGAATACATAAGAGAAATAATATGCATTAACCAAGGTGAAGATTTAAAGAGCTGTGCATAAGAGAAGCACCTCAGTGCCCGGAAGTGAGTACAACATTCACTATAAAATGAATTAAAGACCTGTCTCTTTGGTACCTTATTGTAGGACTAAGATCTTACTCCTTAGGAGCAAGACAGCACAGAATATGCTGCACCTCTGTGAGACTCCTGACATTGGTATGACAGGAAGAAACTAACCTAAGCCAAAGACAATTTGCTGACAGGATTGACAAAGAACATTTTAGCAATATCCTTCTCAAATCCAGAAGGAAAAAAGAAAAGGGAAGAAGAAAAGAAAAATAATGAGAGACTGTTTTAATGAAAGATAAAGTTCAATATTACAAATGACAGACAGGTGAGTTAGATAAAATTAATAGCATGAGACTGAATTTCCTTTTAAGCAGACAATTCGTTAAATTCTGATATTGCTAATGATAAACTCAGCACTGCTACCTTTCTTCAATTACTAAATTTTGTTTATGGGGCACTTGCAGTGGCAAAAAGCATCTCTGAAAGAGAAGAATATAGGGAAAACATATGGAGACAGGAAACACCCAGGGAGAAATTTAAAAGGGTTAGAGTATGGTAATAAATCATTAACACTTGTACTTAAGAAGGGCAATTTAGATTTACACAAATATTAACAATGTACTTTATTTATGAGTGCATACTTGTGTGTACAATGCAATAATAAATAAATATTAGAGAATCCCACGATGGTTTGGGTTGGGAGGGACCCTAAAGCTCATCCAGTTCTAATCCCAACACCTTCCACCATCCCAGGCTGCTCCAAGCCTTATCCAACCTGGCCTTGGGCACTGCCAGGGATCCAGGGACAGCCCCAGCTGCTCTGGGCACGCTGTGCCAGGGCCTCACCAGCCTCACAGGGAACAATTCCTTCCCAATTACTAAATTCTCGCTCTCTCAGTTTGAAGCCATGTATGTGAAAACATACATATATATCTATGTGTCAAAGTGAAAAAAAAATTACTTCTCAGATGTATAGAAAAGCAGAAGTCATAACATTATAGATTTCCTGTAGCTTTAAGATGCACATGGATTTATTTGAGGTGTACTATATCTAGAAAGAAGGAAATTCAGTCTCAAAATTGTTCTTCTTTCCATCCCAAAATAAAGGTTTATTTGTGTCTACATTTTACATCCAAAATGCTCTTGCAGAAGTAAATACAGAGCTGTTGGGTTTATAGGGAATTTGCATTGCATATACAATAACAAAATTTGCCATTTCCTAAGAGCTGGATTTAATAACTCCTAAAATTTCCTAATCGCTGTATATACAAGTACACCTTGTGCATGGATAGGAACAAGTGCTGGGACATTAATCTTGTTCTCACCCACAGACTTGAAGGCAAGGGTTCAACCAGCCATCAGACTTACTGTGGCTTGACTTTTCTCCTGATATTCTTCTTTTTACTGGGATAAAGAGGAGGGGGAAAAAAAGCCAAGAATCATTATAAAAATGTCTGTGAAGAATAAAGAAAGGGAGTCAACCTCTCGCAAATCTCCCTTCCTACTTTATACTTACAACTGAAGCTGGTACATAAGCTGGTACATAAAGCATACATTAAATCCTACTGTGGCTCAAATGAGGTAACACTGGAAAATGCAATTTTCACTCTAAAATCACCAGGTTTTATTCATATAACTGAGAGATAAAACACAGAGAATGATTTAGTGATATTCTCAAAATCTATCAGCTAAGATTTAAAGATTATCCATTAGACAAAATTTCAGCATCCAAAAAGATGTCCAAAGACCAATCATCTCCTCATAAGGGTAAGAAATAAGATATAAAACTCAACTACAGACCTTTCCATGAAAATGCATACAAATCCTGTAGACACTGCAGGTTTCAGTTTCTGAGGGAAAATATCTGACAGATATTCAGGGGGGTTTCAGGAGAAGACCAAGCTGCTGAATGAGAACCAGTGGACCCCAGAAACACACAGGCTGATATTTTCTTTCTCACCTAAAAAGCAATACAGATTTTAAAAGGATATGATGGGTACTACTCAAAATTTCAATCATCATCTGCTTTTCCACATCCCAAGCTCACTGCAAAACAAAATGCACCTATCAGCCAATTACGTATTCAATAGATAACCATTAGGAATATCAGGCAAAACTGGCAGAATCCCTCTTTTGAGCTGATCTTGATCACATTTCTTCTGTAAGCATGTTTAAGTTATTTGCTGTCCCTGAACATATTCACTTAGTTCCAGAGATTAAGAAATTCTCAGTAAACAATTTCGCCCCTGGAGTGGATTAGCAGGACATATTTACTATCTGTCATCAAAGCCATTTGATATCATTCTCTCATTAGGAGCCATGGCAACAGTGCACAGTGAAAAATTATGCTTTTGAGGGAAGGCTCAGGCCCCAAAAGAGATTATATGCTCTCAGTATAGAAGCTGATCTCCCAGTGCTTCCCATGCCAAAGGACATAAAATTCCCTCCAAAACTTGCCATGAACCTTCAGGTCTTTCAAGGCTTTCCCACCTAAAAAGGGATCACCTGCCATATTGATAGACTAGATTTGTGGTTTCCTACAAATCATTAAATATTCATCTGTAGCCCACTTGCAAAAGTAGAGATCATTGTTAAGGCAGGGATCTTGGTCAGTGTTGCCCATTGCAGACTATGAGTTATCCAAAAGCACTTCTCAGACTACAGAGAAAAGCCAAAGTACATAGAAAATTTTATTTAATGTATTAGTTGTTTTGAAAGCCCATGAAGCAGCAGTGCCAAGATTAATGCTGTTGAGAAAGTCTGTGTAGAGGAAGATTATTAATGAAAAAAATAAAGATTAAAAAAAAAAACAACCCAACCACTTTTCAGTGTCTCTCATATGGATTTCTCTGCTTATTTGGTCCAAACCAAAACACTGGAGGTGCTACAACTTAAGCTGGATATATTTGTTACTAAACATACAAGTCTGATACTACCGCATTTGATGTGCTAGTATGACCTCTTCAAGAAAAGAGAAAATAATCTCATCCTGGTGCAAACTTGAAGAAAATTGAACTCAAAACAGTACCCATGCAAGAGTAGCTAAGCAGGTCAGAACCAAAGCAAGGAAAACCCATTTGCATCCCTTCTCTCTGCCTGGCTTAGTCTTCTTCAGCATCAAGTGCAATAGCAAAACACTCAACAAACACTTGATGTGGTTTTTGTATCAATCCATGAAACATTATTGGGTTAAATTTGGTCATCATCATCATCTTACAGCAGCTTAAACAGAGCTTAAACATAGTTTTAGCAAGAAAGAGGATGAAAATAAGCCCTAAGTACACAATTACCCCTTGTAGGAACTACAAAAATCCAAGCAAAAATTTGATGTCTCAAAGTGTCTGGGGGAAAAAAAATGTTTATCTGATGATGAAGCCAAGCTGCCTCTTTTTCCTTTTTGTGTTCCCTTGCTCAAGGACAGGAGTGTTCATTTTGAATAAACAACTGGAGAGTTTCATTTTCTCAGTCCCAAGTTATTAGCTGCCACCATAGTGATGAATCTGTTGTGACTACTGTGGCCTCTCCTACTAAATAGTGAAGTAAAATCCTATTTCAGTAACACAAAAACTGTATTTAAAGGAATGGTTCTTTGTCATGAGTATATTTATCAGAGCAGAAACTAAAAGTGCTATGCACTTTTAGCTCTAAGCATCAAGTCATTCATTTTCACTTTTTCTTCTAAAAACAAAAAGAAGAGCACAGTCCAAAGGAAAACTCATCACAGGTAACCTGAATGTGAAGTTTCTAGATTATATACATCCATTTTTATTGCTGATCCTACTCTTTAATAACCATTCCTTTGTACACTGAACACATCCACTGTCCATCACAAAAACAAACAAATTCATACATACAGCAAACAACAGTAAAGTTCCTTTATGGCAGATTAAGTGCTATACTTCTTTCAAAACATGGCCTGTTAAAGCACTAATTATCTGAATTTGTCATTCAAAAGAAATAATGAAAATTAGTCCAGGGTACTCAAATGATTGGACCTCAGGACTTCAGAATGGTATTTCAGGTTTCAATGCAAAAAAAAAAAACAACCCAGATGTGTGCATTTTTAACAGTCCCTTCCCAATTCTTTTTTTTTTTTTGCAAGGACAGGCATCTGTTCTGTCAAAAAACAAGGGGAATTTAAACACACACCACCCACCCTCCCTGCAAGAAAACTGCAGAAAGGCTAGGAAACTTCCCTTCACAAGCTTCAGAGCTTCAGATTAAAAATCAACACACAGCAGCTACGGGGAACATTTCTGTTTCTACCTTCCATAACTCTGATCTCTCCTGCCATCACCAGGCCAGCCTACAAGAGGAACAGAACTCAGTCCATTAATTCACTTTCAATTGAGGTTATTTCACTTACCCCAGGAAAAAAAAATAAAACAACAAAAGGTGAAATTGAAAGTCACAGACCATTCACTGTCAAAACCCATGCACTTAACAACCTCAGTTTATTATGAGGCCAGCTAATTAGAAATGTTTCATGGAGACATCAATAGTTTTATCCTGTTCTCTGAAGATTTTTTTTTGTTGGTTTGTTGGTTGTTTTTCAATTTGGCTAGCTGTTTGAAAATATAATCAACAGGCTAAATAGAATTTCACCTAAGATATATGCTTTAATTATAGGAACTTCAAACAAGTTGCCAACTTGGCTTGTCTGACAAAAACCTTTTCCAAATTGATTTAGAATATTCTGCCATCACCTTGTTAGTAGTACAGTTGAAATGCATTAGTTGGGTCAAAAGAAGCACATGTATTCAAAGACTTCCAAAGAAACCCAAAGAAAAAAACATTTCAGTTAATGTAATGAATATCTCAAGAGTTCTAGCAAATTGCCTGATACACAAAGGTGGAAAGTAGCAAAATGTTGGAAAAAGAATAATCCTGGGAGAAAGTGGTTTTCTTTGCTCTTACTCATTCTCTTTTTTTTTTCCAACAGGTAAGCTTCTAATCTTAGGTATTTTTCTAGGGAGAAAGAAACACTTTCCTTCCATATTTCATTCTTTCAGGTTATGAGTTTGATAATTGCTTCATGATTCTGAATGTTTGCAGTTTTAAGTGTCTACATCAAAAGATATTAATGGAACAAGACAATTATATTTGGGTATTCAAGAAACAAAGGCACAAAATCATCCATTTCCATACTGTGTTCCTAGAATTACTTCAGTTGTTTGACTTACGGTTTGAAATTTTGATAAAAAATTTTAAAGAAGTAAAAGTAGAAGTCTATAACTAATACAGAGCAAAACAAGAAAAAATCAGCAGGGTTTTAAAGTTATTTCAGACTTTGCAGTCAATCTCAGGAACGCTGATGCATCCGTAGTTCAAACCTTGATATTTCCTATGAGATAATATACAGAAGTACAATTTTCTGAAGTGTAATTGCATAAAGCATTTCTAAAAGTGTAATAGAAGAATTTCAGGTTATCTATCAAAGGAAATCTAGTGAAAAATAAAATGCATTTGGTTGAAAATGAAGAGATTCTGTCACATTAGGCACCACTGCCCTCTTCAGTCAGGCAGACATCAATTTCATACACTTGTTCAGAGAACTTTGCCTGATAAATCCCCACCCAAATACCAACAAGTATGAACTTTATTTTTACTTTAGGCAATATTTAACTCCTAATAACAGGATATGATGCATTTCATTAATGTAATGAAAATAGACATTTTGCTGTAATGTTTGATTTGACACATGGCTTAGACACATATGCACTATGAGGGCAGTGTGTACTTCTCTACATACTTAAAATATATATATGTATATATGGATTTGAGAAATATGTTCTTTTTTTGAAGGGAAAACTGCATCACTAAGAAAACAACTAATTCATGGTTTTCAATCACTTCATATCTGACAGGATTACTAAGCAATCACATAACTTCAAACCAGAACCTCAATAAACTTGCAACAACTGGTAAATTAAACATAAAACTTATATATATAAACATAAAATTGAACATAAAATCTTGCCTCTATATTAAAAAAAATAAAAAATAAAACAACACCTTAACAACATCCTTCACAATACTCCCAGACTAGGATGTGATAATGCATGACCAACACTGGGAATTTTTCCTTAAGGTGAAAACATACACTTTGCAAGCAAAACATCTGAGATCTGAGAGTTTTCAGGTACATTGGGATGAAAAGGTAGCACTGAAAATCCAAGCAATCCAAAGAGAGGTCTGGATGTCAAGAGATTCTTAGTTCAATAATTTTTAATCATTCCACTTTAAGAATTGAACCTTAATTTAAGAGAGTTAATCTTTCAACACGTGGCAGCATGAGAATAAACACTAGGCAAAACATTCCTGTTAACCAATAGAGAGAAAGGTCATTTTACTTCTCTGAGCTTCAATTTTTTTTCTTTTTTTCTTGTTAATAAAATGGGAATAGGTTGTATTCATTATCATAATTCTGTAATTTGTTTTTCAGGTCTCCACTTTCAAAGAGGGTGAAAATTTACAACATCACAGAATATCCTGCGTTGGATGGGAGCCACAAGAATCACCGGAGTCCAACTCCAGCCATGCAGGTACTATCTAAGAGCATGTCCTACAAAGCAGTGACTTCTGCACAAGAACCTGAGCAACCTTGAAAGAAATAATTAGAACAAATAAAATTGCACAGCAGTTTATCTCCAGACTTTAGAAAGTATGTCACACCTAGGATCAAAAATGAGCTGTCCTGTAGCCTGCTGAGGCAGTTTAAGTGCCACCTTTTCATTTAGTCTTCATCACAGCTGCATCTGTGTTTAACAGATTTTAAAACTGTATCTCTCTACCTCATTTATCTCCCTTTCTCCCTATCTTCTTTCCAGTAACTTATTCTGTAGTTCCAGCTCTTCTCTCACTGCTGTCTCTGCTTCCTCTCCCACCATTTTTAAGTGTAAAATATGGGTAGGATAAGTAAAAAAACCAAACAGAATATGATTCCAAGAGAGCCAACACAGCATCAACACAAGATGGTAAAAAGGAAAATGTTATTCTTTAATGGTTCAACTGAATACCCATTTGTGATTTCTATGGCAGAAGAAAGTTAACAGCATGAGAAAGTAAAATACACCTAAAAGATGGACCATTTTAAACTGTAAAAGGACATGATGTGCATTTGTACTCCCCTGCACACACCTATCTACACCTTCAAGCAAGCCTTCTATCTATTTTTGGTACTTGTACAAACTTGTAATGGGCTTTTGCATGATACAAATAGCTTTGTAAAAAGAAAAAAAAAGAGCACCAAACCTACACTGAAAATTTTTCAAAAATAAAAGCAGTAACACCTACACACTTTTGACTTTTTGGTCCATCATGCTACACCCAGCAGGAAAAATACTCAATAAACACACTTCCAGACAAAGTTTACAACCATGAAACCGTACAAAAGTCTGAAGCTTCAAAATTTTTGTACTTCATTTTTTCGAAAGATAGCACATAAGAAAACCTTTTTTTTGACATTATTCCATCACTAATATAATTTTAGAAACCTGTAATAAAGTCAGAGTCTGAGAGAAAACAGTGAACTGTGCTCTTAATCACCAGGTTTTACCTGGATCAATAGAGTGGATCTGGTTGGAATTTCAAACACTGTATGTTTTCTTTCTTCACTAAAACTAAGTGCATAGAAGATGTTGCTCATATTTACTTAGGAATGCACAGGGCTGCATGACACCACAGGAAACAACTGAGAGGGCCAGACCAATGGATAATCACCACCATCTTCATCATTATCATTATCATCATCATCATCATCATGGATAATAATTCATTCTTAAAGTCAGTCTTCCTAAAATCAGTTGGAAAAGGATGACAAGGACCTAATAAAAGTTTTCATTGTTTGCAAATTGACTTTAGATGTCGACATTTCAGAACTCATAAACAGAATTATAAAATCCTTGTGTTTTTAATAAATCTACTTTATTTTGGCTTCAGACCAAATCTTCAACGAGGTCAAGTGTCTAACTGATTCAAAGAGATGATTAGAGAATTTTCATACATAGAAACATGGAATCCCAGAATGATTTGGGTTGGAAAGGACCTTAAAGCCCATCCAGTGCCACCCCAGCCATGGCAGGGACACCTTCCACTGCCCCAGGTGCTCCCAGCCCCAGTGTCCAACCTGGCCTTGGGCACTGCCAGGGATCCAGGGGCAGCCCCAGCTGCTCTGGGCACCCTGTGCCAGGGCCTGCCCACCCTGCCAGGGAACAATTCCTCATTCCCAAGATCCCACCCAGCCCTGCCCTCTGGCACTGGGAGCCATTCCCTGTGTCCTGGCCCTCCATCCATTGTCCCAACTCCCTCTCCAGCTATCCTGGAGCCCCTTCAGGCCCTGGAAGGGGCTCTGAGCTCTCCCTGGAGCCTTCTGCAGCAACACCCTGAGGTCTCCCAACCTGGGTCCAGAGCAGAGGAGCTCCAGCCCCCAGAGCATCCCCGTGGCCTCCTCTGGACCACTCCAGCATCTCCATGTCCTCCCTATGTTGGGATCCCAGAACAACATTGCAAGTGGGGTCTCACAAAAGGGGAGCAGAGAGGGAGAACCACATCCCCCAACTTTCTACTCACACTGATTTTGATGCAGCCCAGCACATGACTGACAATTCTTATCCAGGCAGTGTTTGAAATTAGCTGGAAAAAAGAATTGGATGTTTTTCTGAAAGCCTATTTTCATCCTTTATCCCAAAATATCCTTTTGGCCTATCTTCAGCATTCAGTTTTACAGATTTCTATTATCATCTAAAGTCTCACTCACTCTGTGATCAATAACTGTTTTTCTAGCACTAAAATGGAAAGCAAGTTTCTTCCTGTACTACAAGTGCACACAAATACCAACATAGCTACATACCTGTGACCAGGAATGACAACAACTTTTCCTCATTGACTAGGGATAAAAACAGGTGCACACACACACTTTATGAAAAATTCCTCTTTTCTTAATATTTCTTTATATCTTCCCTTTTAATTATATTTTCCTTTCAAAATTATTACTGCAACAAAGACTCCATAGGTTTTATTTATGTTATTCACTAAAAACGTAACGAATATGGTGACACTAAAGTGTCACCTGAGTGATAAGTGTCTCTGAGAATGTGTTTATGAAAAGCCAGAAGCAGTGTTAGAAATTCCAGGGCTTTTTAGCAGCTACCAAGTGACAAAACCAGTGACCTGGAAAGCACCGCACAGAGAAATAAAAACATCTACTGCACTAACAGGAGGGGTAGAAGAAGTCAGGAGGCAAGAGAAAGGTACTCATGATACACTAGGGAGAGTTAATGTTGTTTTAAATGACATGACAGTCCTGCACTGCAACTTCTGACCCTGCATGCTTTCTGGAAACTGGGCAGAAGCAGCACAGGTTAACAGCAGCTCTTAACAAATGCTGCCTGCAGAATTCCGACCTCATCACACACTTGGAAGAAAAATCTTTAACCCAAAAAATCAGTGTGACATTTCAAGCAGAAAATCCGTTCACAGTGATCACCCAAACTCTACAGGTACCTTTCAATTCACCTTTCTGTTTCTTGCTGGCAGCATCAGAAGCAGCATTGCAGTGATACAAAGAACTGACAATCCTTCCTTTCAGGAGAAAAAAGAGAACAAGAGAAAAACCAGACAAGCACTTACCTCTGTGTCCTTGAAAATACAAAATGTGAAGCCAGGAAAAGATTACAGTGAAGAGGAATACATTTGTTCAGGAGGGAAACTATAAAAATGTGAAAACTTGTTAACAGCTGCATCAGAAAATTATTCCTGGCGTACACATAGAACAAAGGCAACATTTGGTGAATGGGTCAGCCCAGCTCTGTCTACAGGCAGAGAGAAAGAAAGCCAGTGTTTGATATCTGGCTTGTCAGAGGGTTCATTCATTCTTTTAACTAAGAAACAAATAACCAGGGAGGCTGAAATTTGGCAGGATGGGGTTAAAGATATGCCTATGGCTCTCTGATATTGCAGTCTGGCACTACTCCCAACACAGTATCAAGGTAAATATAAACCACTTTTTTTTGCTTGTATCAATGCAAAATAGCAGTGTTGGAGCTCAGTTCCCTCTTGCTCCTGACCCTGTTTTGCAGAAATCTGCTGCAATACTCAGCTGAGCATTCCAATTTTATGTCCAGCTACAAAACCCCACAGTTCTGCCAAAGGCTGTTACTGACACAGATCCATTGGTACAACCTTATCTTATGAAGATTTGCTTCTTCAACTTCCTCCAGCTCACATCCAGTCATAAAGATGTGTCTTAGAATTAGGAGATGCTGCCACTGATGGGAAGGGATATTCTGAATTACAAAAGGATCTCAACCATGCTCTGTTTAGAAAGGGATACAGCAGGACACCAAAAGGAGCAGTGAAAGTTGAAGCTGTGCCTGGTACAAATGTTAGGTACCACACAAATCAGCTCAGGCTGCTGCTAAATTGAGGTTCCCCTTACTTTACAAGCAAATCTCCCAACACTGGAAGGTTTAAGAGTACCTGGCTTACCTGAAAGTAGGGACATGATCCATTGCCTTCATAGAATGGCTGCATATATTTGATCACAGACAAGCAGACCACCTGTACATCACATAAAGAGCTGAGTTAGAGCGTGAGCAGGGCACTTTCTCTGAGGCTGCTGCACATCTGTCATCTCAGAAACCCACAAGCAGAAAAATGCAAAGCAACAGAGCTATAGACTGCTGCTTTTAAGTTGTGCTACAGCCAAAACAAGTAGTAAAGTAAGATCTATTTAGCATTTCTGACATCAACAGTAAGAACAACAAATTAATTAACTCACCAAAAGCAGACTGAATGTAGCTGGGCCACAGCCAGTGACTGGTGGAGTAGTAAGAATTCACTTACAAATCTGTGAGCATCTAAGACTTTAAATGAATAAAACCAGCCTTCATATGAACTGGTTTAGATTCATCAGTCCACTCCTCCAACATGGATGAAATCCCTACCTTAAAAAGTCCTTGCTCCCCATAAATGTATCCACACTTTTTCACTCTTCATCTTAGAGTCAGAACAAGAAAACAAAATTAGAGAAAGATGTGCATGTGCTGTAGCTGGAACATGCACTACTGGAACCCTGGATGCTGAGAAGTTCACACTTTCTGTGCTGAAAGGCACAGACCCACAGGAGAATGCTACATTTGACCTGAGGCCATGGAGAAGGTTTCCAAAATTGATTAAAAGCACTGGGACTGTGGGTATGTAGTTGGTTTGAAGTGTGTGATATCACTGGGTGGAAAACTTAGAGTATGGCATTTTAGAATATAGAAAGAAATATGAAGCAAGATAGAGGTTTTAGGGCAGAGATAGGTTGTTGTTTTTCACTTTCTTCTCCATGGTTTGGGTGATATTTTGTAATTGGACAGAAAAGTGCACAGTGTGGGCTTCAAGGGATTAGTTATTGGGTTAAAAGGGAAAATAATTGAGGTGTTATTTCTTAATTGGATAGCTGAGCCTTAAAAGACCTTATAACGAGAGAGAGTTGGCCATTTAGTGCCTTAGTAATGAAAGACTGCAGAACTCACTGCTTTGAGACTGTAACGTTGATAAGAAACAATAAACACCCGAGTCTGAACATGAACTAGCATCTCAAATACCTTAAATCCCAACCTCAACAGAGGTAGAAAAAACAAGCAGAGTGCCCACAGTGCACCTACAGCTGGTACAGCTACTTCCAAGGCATTTTTAAACTACTTTCCTCTGGTACACCTGGCAGAGAAGGGTTGCCACAAAGAAGTGCAGCTGGGCAAATTGCAAAGTGTTTGCAAATTCCAGGGTAAATATGGGCAAGTATAGAGGGGACGGGGCAAGGTTGTTGCTGGTACCCAGCTTCACAAACTGCAATCAAAGGTGAATGAAGTATGTGTTACCTTTATTGAACACCAGGTGCAAGGCAAGAGCTGAGCTCACAGACATTAATATGGACGTGAAAGCTCTGTGTTGCAGGAGGTTTGTTATTACAGGTAAAAAAAAAATTAAAATTGCTCATTTAGAAATAAAATTCTATCAGACTTCCATAAATTGACCTGTTCTAGAAACTAGAAAAACTCGAAAAAATATTCATCTGCTTTAAATGTGAATGGAAAAACAGTTCCCAACCTACTATTTTCTTTAAAAAATAAATTTTATTTTCTTAAAAAAGAAATTAAAATTCCTTTGTGTCGTCAAAAGAAAAAAAAATTATAAATTTTATTCCAAAGTTATCTTATACTCTTAGCAAAGCAACTGTTATGATTGAAAACCATTTACATTATAGAGAAAAATATGAGAAAAACATGGACCTTTAAATATTAATAGGTCTGACATTGTGATGTTTTGAAAGAAATCTGTTGCCTAAATATAATCTATCATCATATCTTTGGGAGCCTGGAAACTCCATATGGTAACTGACATATGTCACTGGGAAATAAATAAATCTGGACGTTTCCTTTGCTCCACTGTAATATGATTTATGCTGTTGTTTACAATCAACAAGCCCAAAAACAGAAATATGAATGTGTTTTAAGATCCAGAGCTGAATAGCACTACCCTATTTCAATTTGTCACTATGCAGAAGTAAAATAGCTATCTCCTAATGAAAAGATGGCTTATTAGCTCAAGCACTACACCTGGCTAATAAACATAATTCTCAGACCAAATTAATGTCTTCATAGAGCTCTCCTTGGTCCCATGGAGACACACACACTTGGCTGAGGGTCACTCAATAACAGATAAAATGCCCCACTACATAATTGAGAACTGAAGAAAATCTGATTTTAAGATCTCAAGTAACCAATGGGTATTTTCCAGTGAGTTAGTTGTGTTTAACTTGTTTATATTTTTTCTTCCACTTGCTTTCCTCTGAAGAAAATACTGTACACTGTAAAAGCCCAGGGACCAATGACAAGCTCTTCCACAACTCTGACAGGAACACAGTCCTGCAAAGGGGTGAGAAAAGAAATCACAGCATCCTGGAAAGGAATGTGAGTTTTAAAGCCAGTCAGGAGGGACACGAAAATGAGTTAGTGCTCCGTAAGTCAAAGAATTGAGGAAGGCAAATGGAAGAAATCTTAGAGGCCACCTAAGGCACCTCCTTGCCCAAGAGCAGGGAAAATGACATGAATTTCCATACAAAACTTGCTTAACGTGTTCTTAAAATCTCTTACACTTGTTAAAACAGAGGGCCTGCAATTAGATGGCACCCTAAGTGATTTCTCTCTAGAGATCTTGTTAATTCCCAAGCAGTGACAAAACAAAAGGTTACAAGATGCTTAAAAAATAAAAAAAGGTAAAAAAAGGTAAAAAAATGTAAAAAAAAAAAAAAAAAAGACTGCGATGGAATTAAACCAGCACCACCTTAATTTTCTTTGGCTTTTTTTTCTTTTTAAATAATTCCCAAATTTTATTTTTCGTTTAAATTTTTTGGGACACCCTGAGTTGGGATATCTACTCCAACTACAGCAACCATGGATGTCAAGAACTGAGAAGTATCCAGGTGATTTATGTTTAATGATCAACTGGGTGTTTCAGGAATCTGATTCTATATTGTGAATGAAAATGTTAGATCCTTGCTTAAATGCTGCAAACCAAACTCTCTGTGTCTTTACAGAGCTCCACACTGGTTTAGTTCTGGTCTTGTCTGCAGTGGAAATCATCCAGCTTTTAATACTCAGACTCTTTAGCAATAACAGTTGCCACCCCTGCAAGCCAGAGAATTATCCTGTTTGCCTTCTCTCCTCCAGTGCTGCCCAAGATCATCCTCAATAGCATAGCAGCATGGAATAGAACCAATCCCAGCTTCTGCTCCTAAGTAAATTCTCCAGAAAGGAAGGAGAAAGACAGCAAACACATTCAGAGAAACGAACTTTTGCAGACATAAGTGCTCTGTGCACTTGAGTGGAGAAGAAAGAAACTAGATTTATTATTATTATTATTATTGTTATGTTTAGGACAAGGATTAACTGTCATTTTTTTAGGCCAATAGAGAACATATTTCTGAAATGAAACTAAAGGTGGGGGTGAGGTGGAAAATCTCTCCAGATAATTGCAATTGTCCCATTTTTGATATTCCCCCTCTTGGAGAATCACTGCAGTTAACAGGGACAGGCTTCCGTGATTCCAAGCATGACTTACACTGATGCCAAGGAAGCACTCTCTGCAAAGCAACATTCACTTATTTCCCAGCAAACTCATTTAAGCTCCATAAAATGTGCATCCACTTCTCCTCTTTGTGGGGGGGAAAGAATGAAATATGGAGACTGGTTTCCAAACCCATTCCTTTTCCTTCCTCCCTCCTTTTCTCCCAGTGCAGCTGATGAAAGAGCATCATTCCCGGCCGTGTCTCACCCACCAAAGCGTTAAATAAAATTGTAGAGTAAACCTTCTCATATCATGAAACAAAATATAATGCAGATGTCATGCATCTAGCTAATCTTACCTACATGATGCTGCCCAAACAGATACCACCAGTCACACATTTCCTAAGTATTGCCTGAGCAGTTTAGTATCATCATCACTTCCTCAGGCATCCAGGTAAGTGAACAGGCACTGCTCAAAATCACACCACTGAAAGGATCAGAAATTAAACTGATGAACAATCCTACTGGCTGCCTCTCCCACTGACAGAGGATCAAGGGTTCCATCTCAAATCTTTATCCTCTGTAATATGTAAAATATATTTTTAATGTTAGTTTACTATTCTTAATTTCTTTGGCGATTAACAGTATGGGAATAAATCATGCTTGCCGATAGGAAGTTACCAATTGAAATTAAGGAAATTAATCTGCAAACCATATTGGAAATCCAAGGAATCACCTCTAGAATGAGGTCCTACAGACTTCTCAGAAAATTAATGTTTGGGGTAAAATCTTGCCACTACTGGCAAAATTCCCCTCACTCCTCATCACAAAAGGGTTCAGGACTTGCAGTTTCTTCCAGTCAGCTTTTCTTCAACATTTGCTGACAGAATTGCTTGACAAAAAAAAAAAAAAAAAAAAAAAAAAAAAAAAAAAAAAAAAACTATATCCTTAGAAAATAATTGTCATATGTTTTTCCAGTTCNTAATTAATTGTTATCTCTACACTTCCAATCAATTTTTATTGATTAATCTGTCAAAATTCCCTTCTTACAATAAAATCTTTTGATCTTTTGACGGTTCAGTCTCCTAAACTAAGGGATCACGAGAAATTTGCCCGGCATATGTTGGATGAGTTACCAGTTAAATCCTCAGATATCTGGGAGCATTTTGCAGACAACCTGATAGGATTTCTTTCCTCACTTGAAAATAAACAAAACAAAAACAAACAAACAAAAAGAATCCAGCAAACCAAACAAAACCTTTGCTACATCTGTGAAGCCTCCAAGAGTCCATTTAGATTCCAGAGTACACAGATCTCACTGCCAATCTTTACTTTTGCAAATAAATTAATGAAATCCTTAATGACTTTGCAGATCCTCTAGGCCTTTACTCCAGTTTATGCACAAGCATGATTTTAATAAGTTTATAACAATGGAAAATTTCATACTTAATGCCAAATGTAAGAATGTCAGTAGCACACACTCTTGAGAAAGAAAACATCCATAAGGATATGGCAAAACATGTGCATGCTTCTTCATGCCAGTAATTTCTGTCACATCTTTAAAAACAGATTATTTGTGTCATGGGGCAATTACATTTATGTACTAGCCGTTTTGATGTCTTCCCTCCAGCTGAAGTAATCTGGCTTTTTTCTATTTTCTCATTTTTCTTGCCTTCTTCAAGAAAAGCTTCCCCCTTTTCATGTTGTGCTGGATCTCATTTTCTAGTCTTTTGTTTATTTTTCCATTCATTCAAACTTCATTTCTAGAAGCAAAAGCCAGTCAAATGTATATTATCAATGTCATGCTAAGACAGCAAAGCTGATCTACAAAACATAAAGACTTAAACATAGCCCTGATGTTGAAAATATTTAAACCATAAATAACAGCTTTAAAAATGTGTAAAGCCAAAAAAGAGTATCATTTCAATAAATCAGAAAAAAAGGAGCCACTACAGTTATAAAATTGAAAAGCCTAATTTATTTAACACAAATCAGCCAAACCAGCTGGAGATGTTATTTACAAGATCCTCAAGTGTCCAACATCTTTGTTTGACATCTAGTCTACAGAATATAAATCTGCACTTAAAGAAAGGTAAAAAGAGCTGCTATAATTATTTGTTATCTTTTTTCTCTATCCTTGCTGTTAATTGAATTTCCTCTGGCTAAGGCTTAGGCTGGAAATAGCAATTCAGTCACACTTAATTTTAGTGAGAACTGTGATATGTAAATGCAAAATAAACAAAAAAAAAAATACAAATAAGGATTTGGGCATTTAAGGATAGTTGGGTGATAGTATCTTCTCCATTGCCTTTCATATTAATTCCCACTCCATTATAAAAGTTTTATTTGTATTGTCTCTCACACTGACAGTTCTTTACCTCCCCCTCCTTCCTGATAAAAAAGCTGAGATACAAGACAAAATTAAAAGAGGTTAAAATGACCAAGAAATTTCTCCAACATTTACCAATTTTGTACCTGGTTGGGAAATAATCAGAACCAGGAATATTCTTCTCCCAACAAATCCGTCCTTGCACTTCCCCCATTTAGTCAACCTGATCCATTTCTTAATCTTCTTAGTCTTAAAGAAACTCATATGTTTTCTGACCCATGACTAATGCCCAAAAAAACCCAATTAACACTGACAGCACTTGTTAATAAAAATATTACAATAGTAACCCCATGGTATTCAGCTCTGAAATGAAACTACAGAAATGTAGACATGCTACAAAAAAATCACTAAGGTATCTAAATAACACACATTCATAATTTTATATTAGTGCTAAGGAATACTTTTACAATTTTTTTAATTGATATAATTTCTTTCCTTTCACGAGGCACCACTAAAATGAGTGTGGCTTCCTCCTGTTTGCACCCTCCTTCAGGTATTTGTACTTTCATGAGTTTCTCCCTGGACCTTCTCTTCTGCAGGCTAAGCCATCCCAGCTTCTCTCAGCCTTCCTTCATAAAAGAGATGCTCCAGTCCCATCATCATCATCATCATCATCAGGACAATCATCATGGCCTTTTATTGGACATGCTTCCAGCATGTTCCCTTCTCTCATGTGGTGAGGGTATGTAAACACATATTGTCTCACATAATTTCAAACTGATTTTAAAAACATGTTTTATTTCCTTACCCTAGCGTCCATTATTTTGCACCCATTTTCAGAAATGCTTACAACAAATGAAAAACTTACCAGATTTACTTCAAAACTATTTCAACAGTCAAAAAACAATACATTTGGATTCTATTATTGTGCATAACTTCACACACAATGTGACTAAACACAAAAATTAACACAACTTTATACGTAGTGCTGCTTTCTCTGCATGTTGGTAGTGAAAAAAGAAAGGAACTACTGTCCATCCAGATGGCAAAATACATCTCATGCTGACTGAGACACGTTTTGCTTTGAAATGAAAGAGCATCCACACATACTGAGCCTCCAGGCACTGAGCTCTTCTCTTCACCCCAGAAGAGCAAAAACTCTCCTTCCTACCCTGAAACTGTCTGTTCTTCCAGCACACCATGGCAAAAATGATCCTCGAATCTCAAGTCTACTTATAACAGCTTCAAAAAGGTTTCCTGCCAATGGCTGAAGCAAGAGAACAGCAGGCAACTGGTGCTTTTGGACTAAGTTGTTGGTATGACCACGAAATTTGGCAATTGCATGGGTCAGTCAAGCTGAAGACACTCAAGTTTAGACCAGAAGAAGTCATGAACATGGCTTACAGCCAGAGCACCACTCAGCTGTCTCTCTACCACTTGAAAACTCAGTAGCAAGATTCTCTCTTTCATCTTGCAACTGAAATGTGCTTTGGGGATGCTTGTTCTATATCATTTGCAAACAACTGCAAGAAAAGGTGTACACACAGCAGTGGTGTGTATATATATATGCATATAGATATCAAAATGAGAAGGAAAGAAACAGTCTAATTATACTGCAAAAAAGCCACTTCAAAATCCCAGTGTAGCACGTTATGCATAAAATGAGGAATTCCTTGTGATTGTGGCAGTACATGCTCATGAAGCAACATTCAAAACAGCTTACATTCAAGATTTTTTGCAAGTAGAACAGCTAATGAATACAAATGGAAATAGTCTCCAAGCTTCAATTTTTCTTAGAAAAATCAACCTCTGTTTTCAAGCCAAATGAAGCAGTACCCAACTGCTTCCATGTTGTTTTCAATTATGTGTAAGTGGACATGTACTATCACCTAGCTGTGAAAGCAGGAATCTGAAGAATATCATCAAGTTCAGAAATACATAGGAATGTACTAAGATAATTTCATAAAATCACAGCATGGTTGGAGGGTTGGAAGGGACTTTAAAGCCCATCCAGTGCCACCCCAGCCACGTCAGGGACACCTTCCACTGTCCCAGGCTGCTCCCAGCCCCAGTGTCCAGCCTGGCCTTGGGCACTGCCAGGGATCCAGGGGCAGCCCCAGCTGCTCTGGGCACCCTGTGCCAGGGCCTGCCCACCCTGCCAGGGAACAATTCCTCATTCCCAAGATCCCACCCAGCCCTGCCCTCTGGCACTGGGAGCCATTCCCTGGGTCCTGTCCCTGCAGGCCTTGTCAATTGTCTCTGTCCATCTTTCCNATCCCTTCTCTACCCAGTCTGGATTTGTGCTTGAGATTGCTAAACATTTTATGCATTTACCCGTTACAATTTCTATATATTTATCAGTATATCCTTATTAAAAAGACATCATTTTAACAAAAACATGCAATTTATTTTCTGACATGGTGTGAAATTGGTGCTTTGCAGCTCAAAACACGTTTCTTGAATACCTGAAGAAAAACGTGGCAAAAGTATGCAACTAAACTATTCCCACAGCCATAGTGAGGGGCTGAGATAAATTTTATCACTTTTATCCTTACATTTGCACAAGTACAGCTACATATCACACACTTTATCATGTATGTGTATATGGCTTAATCCACATTGCCACTTTTCATCTGTTTCCTCCTTTTTAATTGTGGGGAACTAGGCTACTACATTTTGTATTTTTAATTCTCTATCTGAACTTAAAGTTATTAAAGAACATTTTGGATGTGGAAAACCACAAACCTAATTTCAGTAAAGACTATGACACTAGCAAAGAACTCAACTTATATAGATTTATACTCAGAGTAGTTTAGAGAGCTCTTTTGTATCTCCTAAAGACACAAATTCATTTAACTATAAGCTCCCAGATCATGAAGCACTGTCAAGAGTTTTTTCCCTGTTGATCTTCAAAACGTTTCTATAGGGCATCACTTTGAGAGAACAATTTGTATGGTAGTACAGAATGTCAGAGGCTTGATACCAAATCTAAAAACATAGATTTATTATTAAAGAAAAATATTATGAATTACAGTCTTACCTGTGGTCAGTACAAGATCCCTAAGTGAGATGGGAAAAAAAAAGCAATATTTACCCAGTACCATATGATGTGAAAAGACATGTATGGGTATACACATAAACTCAACAGGAGAATAAGCATCAGAGGGAGGGAAGTGCACACACAAATTCTTTTACTTAAATCCTCTAAAGGAACTTCTAGACAAATGTTGGTGCTAAGTAGGACTTTTCTCAGTAATCAACAGTTTTTTTCTCTCACTTATTTCACTACTATCTAGTTTTTAACTCTGAACTGAGACACCATGAACTCCTTCTCATGTCCTATCCCTCTGCCCCCCCTTTAAAAGTCCCTACCTATATGATACTGCTGGAATAGCTGCAGATTAAATAGCGTAAAGAATGTATGGAGAAAAGCAATAAAAAATTAATTAAATTTCTGAATATGTTTTTTTACAAAAAGTTTTTGTTTCTTAAGAGAATAATCTTCCTGGTTTTCCAAACATAAACTTATGCAAGAGGTTTCTTGGGTTCCAGGGTTAATTGGCTACTTAGATGTGCAAACAGCAAACTCCCAACACCCTCAGGAAGAGAATGACGGTATCTAGTTTCTTTCATACTGATCTGTATTCAGAAATAAGGAGAAGGAAACAATACACAATGATTTATTTTTATGAATGCCAGGAATCACAGTGCACTTCAATTTTTTATCCATCCCTAATTATATCTGGGCCAAATATTTCATTTTAAGAGTCCTGTTAAATGTTTTCAAAGGCCTTGTTCTATGTGTTCATGAAATAACTCACTATTTTTTAGCTTTCAGGAATGGTAATTGCTGTAAATCTTGCAAATTAGCAGGAGTAGTACCGGCAAGACACTCTGTTACAATTCATCTACATTGTTGCTGGAATATTTATTAGCACCTAAAATATTTAAAGGAAACCTACAACTACTACAATTCAAATTTCATTTCACCTAAGAAAGCCTTTCTTACAGGACTTAATATTATTGTTTTGTCACTGTACGAGAAAGTGCCTAATCCAACTACTATCTTGAGTGGAAAGACTTCTTCACATCAGATGGCTGAATGAAACCATTATGTTAACTGGATATTCCCTACTGTGTTTTATCAGTTTGCACAAGTAAATTGCAGTGCTCATTGTAGTAATTGACATTTCCAACATTTGCACATACAATAGAAATGCTAGCACCATTTATAAGCTAGTTGGGTCCTGATGGATTGGTGACCTTCAGAGGTCCTTCAGCACGGATTTTCTCTGGCTGCTGCTGCAGCAGCTGGGGAGATCACCTCACCCCTTTCCTCATTATGATCACCTACTTTCCAGCACCCCTTTTGTGTCAGCATCTCCTAACTAGCAACAGTCCAACACAGGTAGCTGACACCTACTATTTAAATGTTTTAACATTCACCTCACTCCTTCCTCACTTCCCCCTATGTTTCTTGGAAAGCTCACTTGTATTCCCTGCTCCAGCTGATGGTGACAGGAGCTGAGGTTTTCAGCTGGTGCTGCACGGACCACAGACACTTCCTTCACATGCTAAAAGACATTACTGTGTAAAGGCCAACCTCACAAACTGCATTCTTCCTCCTTTATGAGAAACTGGCTTGAGAAAACAGCTCCATACACAGACCTGACCTCTTCTGTTGGTCCTCCAAATCTATATAGCCTAGAAAACAGAAGAAAGTAACAGAATTTGGCTTGGTACAAAGAAAATTATTAACATAATATATATTATTCTGTGGCTCTATTCCTATTGCAGTCGGTATAGGAGCAAAACCTACTGAAAACAAAGCTGACTAAAGATAACACATGTAACAACTTCTTTTGTCTAGAATGAGTAGCAATTCAAACTCACAATTAAAGGAACACCTCACATCCTTTCAGGGGTAAGAAGATAAGATATAAGCATTTTGCAGACAAAATAATCACACTGCCCATCTTTTGTGGAAAGGCAAAACCACACATATTTTCTAGGAGACAATACACCATTGTATAAGATGTTTCTCCTTAAAATATTTGCACAATCCTTATCGTTTTGGTGTTTGATTAAAAAAAACACAAGGCACAAAAACTAACAAATAAAACAACCAGTACAACAAAACTCCAAACAAACAGAAACTGAACTGAGAGTCCTGCTGTTGTTATACATGTATTGCTACTTCTCAGGGAAGAACAGCTCTCAAAATGCTCTGCTCTAAGCTGCCATGGGATGGTCCACAGGATCTTTGTACTTGCCCTGGAGGCCCTACTTGCCCTGGAGGAAGTCTGTTCTCTTCTGGCTGTCGTGGCTGTGAAGCAGAGACAGGCCTTACAGGCCTTAACAATAAGTAATCTTGAACAGAAATGGAACTCAGCCAAACTAAAGGAGATCCTGTCATGTAACATTCATCTTTCATTTCTTCCCTTTAAAGGTAAGAAGAGGCCAGAGGGCATAAAGTCACAGATTCTGAGATTCTCTGCTCTCTAAAACATTGATGCACGATTTCATTGCAAACAATATAAAGCACCAGTGGGAAAGCCTGGGTGAGACATTTAAAATGTTTTCCCAGGGAATTTCTCTAGCTTCAATTTCAGCAAAGGAATACCTTCACACAAAGAACGACTCTGACAGGAAATATCCAAGTTGCTTTCCTAGCTGCATATGTTTTTATAGCTGTACCCAAACACAGTGTGTATATATACAGTATCTATACATGTTTATATATACACCCAACAGCACCTAATTTATCATTCCCTCACACATGAATATAAGATGTTCCTTCTGCTTTCTCATGCTTCCTGATCTATCTTTTGGATTTTTTCATAACATCATAACATTGCCATGCCCCTAACCACTCCAGGCAGATGTGGACAACTACTAGCACCACATTGAGGCTGAAGCCAAGTGAGACAGGCTCCACACCAGGATCAGAAGCAGGTAACCAACCCACTCCTTTTGCTATGGAGTAAGGGAAAAAATGCATTCTGCAGCAGGGACACAGATTCCTGACCTACACAAAAAACCCAAGGCTTGGAGCAAACTCACTGAAAGAGGAGTAAAAAACTTAAAACTGCAGTTACAGCCAAGCAGTGACCAGCTTACACACACACTGCAAGCTTCGGGAAAAAAAAAAATTGACAGGTTATTCCTCACTGGATCAAGTTTATTCCAATATATCAGTCAGTAAATAAAGGATATAATTTCCAGGGCTCAAATTAATGTAGTTTCAGACATCACCCTGAAACTACCAAGGAGAATTTATAGAATCTGACTCTGATAGTTAAACTGATTGATAGTCAAATTTCAGAACAATCCTGGTCCCATGAAATCAATGCAAAATTGTTATTTTGAAGGTTTGTGGTACTTTTAAGTTTTAGATTAGTTCTGTGAGCTCTAACTCCTTATACAACATTGCGTAAGAACCCTATTCTCCCCAGTACTCATCACATTTTCCTGTAGCACAATGTTCTGAGACAAGAAGATTATAAAAACAAAATATTTCATGTTAAGAAAAAGGATTTTTTATTTGTTACTTATATCTTCATTCATGTGCCTCTGTAGTGACAGCTCAGGTTGGGCACAGCAGAACTTGTGGTAAGCAAGTCAATATTATCTCACAAATTCCCTGTCCCTTTGGAAGTCCTGAAGTTAAGGTACTTACAGTGAATAAACAGGACATAGCTTTGCTGTCAGACTATCATGACCATCAAAAAAACTCCTCATAAGCCCTTACACCATGCCAAATACAACCTGTAAGATCTCTCTTTACATGCACTCAGATAAAAGATTGACTTTTCCTCCTTCTCTAGAAGCAGATCCAATTACTAGAAACAAGAAAAATTCACTTTCTGAAACTTTAGTTTCCTCAGTCAAATTAAGGAGGTTATAAAATGTCTGCATGCAAACAGAAAATAGCCAGCAACCCTGACACACAGCTTAGAGAAACTGCCATGGGATTTTTAAATTTATTTGCTTACCATTTCTCCAGAAAAGAGAATCACTAAAATACATTGAGGGCAGTTTTTACTTACAGGAAGGAGTAATACACATTAGGAAAGGCACTAAACAGCAGCATAGCCCTCCTTGCACCTGTGCTGTCTGTAGAATTCCTGTGGACAACTGCTGGATAATCTCTGTGACACTGATTTTGACAAGAGTTTCTTCCAAAGACCACACAGCCACAGGCACAAGACCAAGAAAAACAGCAGGATCATTCTTCTTGTCAATCAGAGAGAATAAATTAGTACAGACAGGACCTGCTGCTGACCCCTTCAGATCTAAATCACAGATTACATTCAGATATGGACTCTGTCTCCACAACTCATCTTTCTTTGCTTGACATAAATTCAAGCACAAATCGGAAAATGGCCCATATTTTAGCTTTATGTGGAATGAACATCATTCTCAAGGAAGGCCTCCTAAGGCTGAAGCCACTGTGGGACCCCTGAGCAAGTGATTTAAAATCTCCTTTAAAGCACAAGGCTATGCAATCTTCTTTAGTGCTCATCTGATTTGAAGCCAGGCCTAGCTCTCAAAGAACAGTTGTGTAATCTTGGCTACAACTTCTGAAAAAAAAATGCTAAATTGTCATAAAATGCTTGCACAAAGTCCGTAAAGTAAATTAGGGAGGCAGATTTGCAGAGAATGTTAGGGTTTCTAAGAACAGTTAACAGAGATTTCAAGAGAACAAGGACTTGCACAAAAATATTCTGTCAAAAAAAAAAAACAAATTAAGAACTAAAACTATCTCAAGTACACATTGTCATCATCACATGTATGATGTGGACATGTACGATATATGATACATCACATCACCAACACCAGTATGCCTCTGCACAACATCCAAGACAACAACTTGCTGCTTGAATGTTTTACTGAAAGAGGAGAATGACAGAAGTGAAAACATATGTATCCTCTCAACAAATATAATAGTCTCAGTAGGAGGCAAAAGAGTAAACATCACACAAGGCACAGTAAATACAAACTGAAAGTGTTTATTATATTGTCAATTCTAATTCCAAGAGATTTAACAGATATTTCCTTATAACATTCACATGCCCTTTGGAAACTGTAATGACAGAACAACGTGTTACTGCCTTCCTTTTATCAAGACACCAAATCAGATGCATCAGATGAAAACATGGGCTCACTTGTAAAGCTAATCCCAGTTTGGGATGCCCTTCAGCACATACTGGAGCACGATCATGCACTTGTACCCCAAAGAGCCTTGCTGAATCCATGACAGAATGGTAGCACAGAACACAAAGCTGATGCTGTTATCTCATGGATAGGTCATCAAATCTCCTGTATCTTTTTCCACTGGTCATCTACCTTTTCCCAAATATCCTTTCTTGATGTATTTGCTTCCAGCCCCAGACCTCTGCTTCCTTCCAATCTTCCCTCCAAATCACTGTCCATGTATCAAATACTCGAGAGATGGAATTGCAGTTTAAGGCAATCCCGTAAAACATGAACAGATTAAAAGGCATCAAGGGATCTGCCAAGAAAGCCTAAAAAGAGACTTCAGATTTGAGGAAAAAGAATAAGTATCAGAACAAGTTTTGGGTCTTGTGATATGACTTGCAAGTATTTTCCAAGAAAGAGATAAGTTTTTGGAAAGAAATCCCAGAAATACAGAGCAGAGGCAAGAACTGCGACGAAGTTGTGGCACGCACCCTCAGTCTCAAGAGACAAGAAGCTTCAGTGTTCTCATCCTACATGTGCAATTCTCACACTTTAGACATAATCTAGGAGAAAGTGTGATTGGTGATAAAAATTTTGTATGAGAAGTTAAGTGTGACGTGTGACGTTATGCATGTAAGTAAAAGCTGTGGGAGAATTGAGTTTCTTAGAGAAACTTTGTGTATTTGCCCCACATTCCTACAGCCTGTCCCTGAATTCCCACTTACAGAGCTGAAGCTTCAAGAACATTTCCACCCATGCTGCCTATTTATCTGAAAAACTGTTTCAAAAGAAGTTCTACAAGCAGTTTCAAGGAAGACTCAGCAACAGGTACTCAGTCATGTGCTTGTCCTTCCAAAAGAAAAGCATCATCCCCTGCAGAAATTCATGTCCCAGCTGTCCCAGCCCTGCTCCCTGCTCTGAGGAACCATAAGGGAATACATTTACCTGGATTTAACTATGCCATATGCTACCAGAAGAGTAGAAAACAAATAAATATAACGGGCCACCAATCTGCTCTGTTTTGTGTAATTTTAAATAAGAATTAGCCATTCAGAATCTTAATTTCTAATTAAGACAAGCAATAAATAACCCTTGATTCAACCTGAGTACATTTAGGCAAATGACATTTTCCTGTTTCACATTTCCATTACTTCAGCCTGGTTATTTTCAAAGACAAGAACCACTTGCTCTACAATAACGTGACACTCTTGAGCTGAATTAAACATGCTGTATTCTTGCAAAGTTAGCTATTTTTACACTTGAATAGTCAAAGCAAAAATTGGCAGTATCATACAGCTCTAGTCAGGAGTCAAGTTTCCAACTGTGAAATGAAATTCCACGAAGCAATTGAGTATGTGCAGTAGGAAAAAAAAATCCACTGCTATCCCCATGTCTAGTTGATAATGATTTTCTTTTATAAAATGTATTGAATTGCCATTTATAAAATGAGCTATTTTAAAGGAGAGAGCTGGGTCCCAGTGACAAGCTGCTGAAGTTATCAAATTCTTCAGGGAAGGTTTTGCACACATCTCTTCAAGACATAGAACAAGACAAAGATGAGACATCAAAAAAAGATAACCTTTTGAGCAAAAGAAATTGTTCAAGGTATTTGATAAATACATCAAATATCTGATAAAGTTTGGAGCCACAGAGGATTAAAAATGACAGTAAGTCCACCTAATATGAGTGTGTTTCTCCAGACATTTAAGAGGATTTTTTTAATCTCAGGAACAAACATTAAACTGATAAAAAAGATTTTTTAAAATGTTCAAGTAATGCCCTGAATAAGGATTTTGGAATTAGGCGACTTGAGAGGAGCCAAAAGGAGTGCAGGGAGAGTCAAGTTCATGATTTCCAAGGTAAAGAGGGCAAATGTAAATTTTCCTAACACAGGCTGGCTATTTCAGGACCTTATCCTGCAGCCCTCCACTACCAAAACCATGCCACATAAACCTGATACAGCAGGAAATTCTCCCATGGAGCCTCAGAGTGGACCAAACAAACACTATTGGTTTGTAAAAAGACATCTAGTTTTAGGTGAAGAAGGAGAACACTCAAACAGCACATTCCAGCATTGGAACCTACACACTATCAAAATCCAGCGTATGTTCCACTAAAATGTTTGGATATGTCACAGAAGCACACCCACTGCCAAAAAATGTGGCAAAAAAATTGAGATTCCCATTTGGAAAAATATTGGTTACTCAGCATTTGCAGTTTACAGCTTGGTACAAACTTTGTTTTGGATACTTGGTAACTTGTTGTAAGGCAGTAGCTGCAAACATTTTGAAAATGCCGCTCTTTAAAATAAGCCTTCTGGTTATTCCATTGTGAGAAGTTTATCAGTAAAATATTTCCTCCTGCTTATTTGACTGATAAAACTTGACCCTAGCCTTTCTAGCAGAGTGACCTTGTTAGTGTTTATAATGAAGATGATGTGAGTCCTCATCACTGTCACTTCATTTTAAGTTCATATTTAAAGTGAATGAGTCAGTACAGCCTGAATTACATAGAAAATACATAACAAAGTCCAAGACTAAATATTCACTGGACTTTCAGCATGCCTGACTGCTGACCAAGCAGTCAGCTCTGACACAAAAAGTGCCTCTGCTTTGGCAGATGTTAGCTCTTTTGTCGACCTCATAAACAAGGGGATAATGTTGATGCACAGTGAATATAAACTAGAGGCACCAGCAGACTTCACATACAACATTTCAAGCAGTTAATATTTCATTATAATGATCACTGATAGATGACACACTATATTTCACCAGCATATTACAAAAACATTCTGAAAAACTAAGTTTGGAAAAGAAATCAGTGAACAGGTCACTGGAGGAACTGACAGGCTCATGTGTAAATAAAATAGCTCAGCTAGACTGAACTGGAATGTTACTAATGCATCAAAATATCATAAGAAATGTTTGTAGTTTCTTGCTATGGATGTGCAAGAGGGTGAAATATTACCCAGTTCCCTCAGGACCTGTGGATGCATCTAATCAGGTCCCACGAACTCGTGCACCTTCAGCTACTTTCAGCAACTTCAGAAGTTCCAGCTTTGAGCTCTAAGAACTAAGATGATAAATCATTTTTATATCCTCAGTGATGTCAAAATTGAAATTATACAATTTCACCTCTTGTCAACACTGGCATGTCTGTGTATGGTACCTAAGAACGGATTGTAAAAACATCAGTTATTGTTCTTTCATCATGGTCAGTCAGCAGTAACCACACTTCCAGGCATCCTTGTTGTAAAAGACACAGTTAAAAGCTGTTGTCACAAGTGAATTTCTAGTCTAACAAGATATTAACAAGAAAAATTGCAGCAATACTTGCTTAGCAGCTAAAACATCTGCCATAATTACAGAAAGTAACAGTACAGAGAGCCTGTGCTTAGGCCAACTAGAAGTTGCTGGAAACATCAGTCCAGAAAGGGTACTGTGAAAGTACTTAAAACAATAGTAAACAGAGGTGTAATTACATTGTTTCAGTAAGTTATAGGGGAGCACAAATTGATCTTCAATAGGTAAAAGTAATTTTTTGCATAAAAAGTACCTAAGAAAAAAGCATTCCTCCCTCCACCTTTATTTCTCTCTAACTGCTGTATTTCTTTTGGCATTGTCTCACAGAAGTCTTCAGCACTGGGAATCTCCCAGAGAACGCCTACAATGACTGAAAAAAAACATACCACACAAGGCAAATGCTCCTCAATTTTTGGTTCTCAAGCTTGGTCACCCCTTTTCATGGAAATTACAGTAATTTGGTATCTTCGCATACCACTTTACAACATATACAGTCGGACATGTCTACATAAAAAAAGCTCTTTCCAATTCATTGTACATCAACTGCTTGACTTGGTAGTTTGAGTGTAATTTGTTCTTTTAAGTTGTAAAAAAAAAAAAAAAACCCTGGGTAGGTTAAACACCTGCTTCAAAACTCAGCAGCCCAAGTTTAGTTTATGGGTTAGCCCAATATGTCACAAATTTTAGCCTACTATAAAGAATACATTTCTCTAGGAAACGTTCACACTATCTATCGTGGCTTTGGAAACAAATAATACCTTGTTGACAACACTGATTCTATTAAATGGAGTTCTACCCCTCAGCATTTCTTTCCAAGATTAAGGGACAAAAAAAAATTATTTTTTTTTTAACTCCATTTTAATTTTTTTTAAAGACACATGCCAGTCTTTCACTTACCTCAGTCAGGGTGACAATACGTATAGCTGTGAACAGCTAGAAACAAGGCAGAAGTGGAAAATGTTATAAATAATAGGTTTTACAAATAATACAGGAACATGAATATATTAAAAAGGCTTGTGCATGCCTAAAGAATTGTAAAGATGGGAAAAGCCATAATGTGTGACAAGTATGTGAATCATATATATCATATGTATAATAGAGTAACTGTACTTTGAGGGCCCTTTTTTACTTCCATGCATATTTTGAACCACATACAGTCCCCTGGATGGAGACACCAATAAGAAGATTTTAAAAAAAAACAAACAACAACAACAACAACAACAACAACAACAACAACAACAAACCTTTTTAAACTATAGGAAAAATAAGCAAAAATAGGGCAGAAAAATTAAGGGCATTTTTTCTTTTACCACCAAGTAAACTGAGTATTGCATCTGCAAGGAGAAATGGTGATTTCAGGGCTCCTAAGATATTCCTACACACAAAAGATCTCCTTCAAGCAAAAGCTTTAGCAACCAAGCAATGGCTGTTACAATGAGACAGTTTAAAATGCAAGTAATTATAACGCTGCTTGCTGTAATTGCAAACCAACTGTCTTGGTGTCTATGATAAAAACACAGAGGTTTGCATAGTCCATTTTAGAGAAAGACATGCAGACAAAATAAATAATGCAAAGTGGCTCTTACTCACTGTGCAAGTGCAAATCCTTGTGAAGCCTCTGGAATAGGTTCTGTGTAACCAACTTTCCCTTACATATTTTAAACAGTCTTTTGGCAGATTTAATTAATGCTGCAAAAGACTAATGAAAAAAGTAATTCTGTGAGGGTAAAATATTATTGTTAGGCACTTGTTTCAGCTGCTGAAATACTGATAGTACATACAAATGAGACTCTGCTTCCATAAGGAATTGCTTACATGAAGGGGAAGTTTTTGAACTATTTCACATAATGTGAAAATAAATTTATCTAGGTACATTGCCCAAACTGTGATTTTGTCACTATGCACACCCAGCTTAGCTGCTTTCATGAGTAACACTCAACCGATAAATTTGTGCTCAACTGTTCACAGTACCTGTGTTTTTCACTAAAATAATGACACCAATAAGCAGACACAGCAAAGAACTTCCTACAGCACTTTTATATCCATGATGGCTTAAAAATATGAAATATACAGGTACTGTGTTACTTCCCCCCACAACCCTAATGGCAAACCAAATGATACAACCAGAGTTAACAGGCAAAATTCGGATGCACAGGCCCGCTTTTTGGTTTAAAACAGATGCAAAAATAATACTGCTTTAATTCAGGTTGAGAGCAGTAACTTGATCTGTGTATGTTAACTCTTACGTTAGCATGTTAACTGTAAAAGGTTAAAAATGTTAATTATACAGTCTTAAAGACAATTTGTAGAGTGGTGGCTGACAAAATGACAATAGTAGATAGTCAGGAAGATGATTGCACATAAAGATATTATAGTACAAAATGAAACTTCCAATTATTTTATTATCTTGTTTATAACATATCATGACACACTGAAATCTTAAGTAATATTTCAATACCTACCACCTCATCTTGAATATCATCATGAATGATCCCAGGAAATAAGATTAATAAATGCACTAGGCATCAGCAGTATCTGGGGCTCGGGAAAGAGTTTTATTTTTCTCATGTGATAATTTTCTCATGCCCTAATACCAAATAATATATATGTGTTCTGCAGTAAAGCTGTAGTTGGACAAGCTCTTTCTGCCAATATAAACTGATGTTGCTGCCAAGAAAAGCACTAATTCTACGCATCCATTTCCACCTTTTTAATGCTACAATTGGTTCACACCTTTCTGTGGGCCAGTTGAGCCTGTGTGCCACTACACCCTGAACTGGATCTGTGAGATAATCCAGTCCAAAAACAGCTGGGGGAGGAAAATGCCCTTTGAACTGTGCTCTGAAAAAATATATTTTCAGTGCATATTTACATTTGAAAGTAACTCAGTGTCACACCTTAAGGAAGGCTTGCACATTTGGAAGCTTGACTGGTTTTAACAACAATAATGGAAGAGTAAAAGATGCTCCTTCTCCTAACAGAAACCTCCAATGGCATCCTGTTGGTATCAATGTCTGCAACAAATCTGTAACTGCTTCCACAGAAAAATTCCTTTTACTGTTCTGCTTCACTTGCCTGAGACCTATGTGGGCTCTCTGAAATTAAAGCAATGAAATTGAGAAATTAACACAAAGTTTTGCTAAAAAATATATAATTAATATACATTCTATAATGTCTCATCAGCTTCTACTCATCCTTTCCCTTTTATTACTCAGAATGTAACAACTGCTTAATCTTATGGTTAATACCTGACCTTATGACTGAAGGGAGGTTAACTCCTAAGTTGAATGCTAGACAAAATAACTTATCGTGTCAGCAAAAACAGAGGATTATTTCTGTAGGAAAGTAATGTTTTTGTGTCACCAATGAGTTGTTTTGTCTCTTGAGCCCTCTATCCATGATACTAACAAACCAGATTAGGGAGTTTATGCTATTAAAAAGCTTTTGTGAAGTACACACACATCTGAACTTGACCATACATAATTTCAGCATTTAAAAACAGCTGTTTACTTACTCATAAAACAGGATTTTAAAAGCCAGTATGACTTTTATCTTGGTTCTCTCACTGTATCTCAGTGATTGCAGTTTCAACCCCCAAAGCATGGCCCTGTGTGTTTTGTAAAACACACACTAAGCTTTCTGTGCTTCTTTCTTCCATCAAGATCATAAAACATAGACCCTGTGCATTACTTTCTTTAGCTGCCTGTGTTTTTTTCTTATTTGTATTTTTTGGCGTCTAGATCAAGAAGAGAAACATTCTTTGTGGGGAAAAGTGAGCAAGAAAGCAGCACCTGAAAGAACTCATCACCAAGTCATATCCACAGCAGCAAAATATAATTATTGACGATGAAAAAGATGACCTGGCAAAAAGTAATAAGGTTTTTTTTTAAAAGGAAGAAAAAACAGTAGACATAAAAGATGCATGTGAACAAGCAGCCTGAATTCAAAGATTCACAGATTTAAAAGCTGGGAGGTACCAGTATAATCACCCATTCTGATCCCATGCATGGCACAGGCCAGGGAATTTCACCCAGTAATTAATTCAGTAATTCCCACAGTCTGAGTTAGACTACCTTTTAATAAAGGCATGCAGTGCAGCACTTGGCATCTTCTGCAAAAATCTGTCCTGCTACCTGATTAGCCCCATCATAATTAAGGTACACCGTATTTCTAACACTTTAGAAGATATTATGTTCCATTCCTTTGCCAAAATTCCAGTCAATGCCATATTATAAACTCCTCCCCCATGGCTTTCTGGAGCTGGTGAGCACTTACTTTGTATCAGTTTATGCTTTAAAGGAGAACAGATTTGAGTACTCAGCCCTATTTCTCCAGCTGTAAAACAACTCTAGATATCTGCCACTCTCTAATCATATTTACCTAGAGAACCCCGCTTCTGCCTACAAAGAAAACATCTGCGGAGCATCAAGGATTAAACTGCTGCTGCTAATGCAACTGTGTAACAGGAATCTTTATGCCTCCATTCAGCATCTCCTCTGCGGCAACACTATAAAACCCACTGCACGATGAGAAGAGCTACATTAAAGCAAGAAACATTTGTTATAAAGATGATAAAGCAGATTGCAGAGCACTATCGTGCCATAAATTCCAATTAGAAAATGCTTGAGGAAGGGGGAGCAGGGGGGAGAAGAGGCCTGGCTGCCTGAGCAGCAATGGTATTTAACAAGAATATGAAAGCATCTTTCAATAGACCTCAGAATTAGAAAATGGAGGGGGAAAAAAGTATTGCAAACTCTGACAAATAAAAATAACACTCTATCTAAACACAGGGAAAAAAATTTAAAAAACAACTAGCTAAAGAGATCACAAGTAGATCCATAAGTAATGACAAAAGGTGTCCTAGGGTTCTATATGAGCTGTTAGTGGTCAAGGTCCACCAACTAATGTAATTAAGCCTCACTTCTCAAAGTCATTTTAACTTGTTTTTAATAAAGTATTACTTTGGTAAGCATAAAAATCCTGGTTTCCTGTCCTTCTACATTACATAAACATGCAGAAAGGTGAAGAAAAAAAAAATTCCTTCCTTCCGAGATGGCACTGAGATGGCAGTGTTGGAAGGAAGCAACACTGATGCTTCAGGAAAAGCATCAAACTACTTTTCCTGAAAAGTTTGTCTTTAAAATAATCCATGTAAAAAACAGATGGAGACCACCAATACTGGAAGTAAGTTTGTTATTCCCTTTGCAAATGTGAAGGGTGCTGGGGGTCTTTCTTTCCCTTCACATTGCCAAAGTTTCTTTAAAGTTTAAATAGGCTGCATTATAGTAACTGAAGGTAGTGATACCATATAAATAAGCCAAGTACAAATCACCAACATCCATCATGATAGAGAGGAACCCTTTAAAAAGAAGAGCATGGAGTGACAAGAGAAGGCGAAATCGATGCAAAGTAGGAGAGGGCAGGGCTGGGTGGGATCTTGGGAATGAGGAATTGTTCCCTGGCAGGGTGGGCAGGCCCTGGCACAGGGTGCCCAGAGCAGCTGGGGCTGCCCCTGGATCCCTGGCAGTGCCCAAGGCCAGGTTGGACACTGGGGCTGGGAGCAGCCTGGGACAGTGGAAGGTGTCCCTGCCCGTAGGGGGCGGGGAGCGTAGAACCGGATGAGCTTTAAGGTCCTTCCCAACAGAAACCATTCTGTTACTCTATCTTTCGTCCATTTAGCGTGATCCGTGAGCTCTACATTAAAAGCTGTCCAGTGCAGCTCGCGGGACGTAGTTAACCCTCAGAGCCCCTCAGCCCCACGCCCGCCATTTCCCACCGCCCCTCAGCCGCCACAAAATGTCGGCGGGACTCCCTCCCCCACCACGGGGAGCGCGCGTGGGGCTCGACCAACCGCAGGCCGCCGTTCGGTACCACGTGACCACAAAGGAACTACAACTCCCGTCATGCCCCCTGTGCTCCCTTCCTCCTTCCCGGTTCCGGTTCCGGCTCCCATCAGCCGCGCCAGCCTGAAGAAGGTCGCTCAGGGCGGACGAGTGGCCGCTGTCTGCTGTCCCTATCATGCTGTCCGCCGGTGTCCGCCGCTTCGCTACCTCCGCCATCCGCCGCAGCCACGTTGAGGAGGGACCCGGGAAGGTGGGCAGCAGCGTCCCGGCCCGCTGAAGGTCGCGGGGAGGGGGATGGCGGGGTGGGGGTTGGTGGCTGCCCTCTGCCTGGCTGTGTTGTGTGGGCTTTGGGGTGGCGCGGTGATGCCGGTATAGCCGCAGCAGCGCGGATCGTGTGGTGGCCTCTCCCTGCGGTGGTACAGATGATGAGCATTGCGGTATGAGGGGTAACAATGATACTGTAAACGCTTTCTGATGTACCTGGCCGGTTTTCTCAAGCCTTAGGTCTAAAGGCTTAGTTTTACGTACGTAAGTGATATGAGGAAATTTTTCACGGTGGAGATAATGAAATACCAGAACATTCGGGGCACTGTAGCTGTGTGTCCTCAGGGCTTTTATAATTGACTGCATGAGACCTGCAGCAAACTGGCCCCACCTTGGGCAGGACGGAGAGGAGAAGAGGGGACGAAGTGACCTCCAGAGGTCACATCCAAGCTGTAATCGTGGAGTGTTTGGGTGGGAAAGGACCTTAAAGATTGTTTTATTCCACACCCTGGCATGGGCAGGGACACCTCCCACCATCCCAGGCTGCTCCCAGCCCTGTCCAGCCTGGCCTTGGGCACTGCCAGGGATCCAAGGGCAGCCACAGCTGCTCTGGGCACCCTGTGCCAGGGCCTGCCCACCCTCCTAGAGAAGAATTTCTTTCTAGTACCCACCTGAAATATCTCCCTTTTCGGTTAGAATCTCTCCTCTCTCGTCCTGTCACTGTAATTCTTCACAAAGAATCCATCTCCAAATTCCCTGTAGGCACCCTTCAGATACAGGAAGGTTAGTTATTACCCTAAATACTGTGTTTCTTTCCTTGAGAAATATTGAAAATGCTTTGAAGCTGCCTATTTGTTTTGGTCTGAGGTTCTTAGCACTTCTAAATGGTTTAGAAAGGAATTCTTGGTTTGCAAGGGCTAAAAGTCTTTTTTTTTCCCCTAGAACCTCCCGTTCTCTGTGGACAACAAGTGGAGGCTGCTGGCGATGATGTGTGTGTTCTTTGGGAGTGGATTTGGTGCCCCTTTCTTCATAGTCAGACACCAGCTCCTGAAGAAATGAAGAGGACAGGCTGCAGCTGCACTAGCTGGGTAACTGCTTTTGTTGGGTTTCATAGCACAGTGGAATTCAATGAGCCTGACCTGGCCAGAATTTTACATTTCTCAGCCTTTTGCAGCCCAGGTGCTGAAGTGTCGTGGTCTGCAGTTGTATAGTAATAGCTGAAACAGTGAGCAGGTGGAAGTTTGTGTCCCAGAGCTGCTGCACTCGGTGGTTTGTGACCTTTGCCTCCCCAGAGGCCACTCCTCTCTTCCTGCAGCTCCTGGCTGTGACCAAAACCATGTCTGCTTCCTCCCCTGAGGAGCTGAAAAGGTGCAGCTGGGCTGGGAGTCGCTGGCACGTGTGATGTGACAGAACAGGATGAGAAGCTGTGATGCTGTAAACGCTTTCTGATGTGCCAGATAGAGCTCAGGGGAAAATTACATTTTCTTGAACCTGTATCAAAACAGTCACTATCTACATCATTCACGGGTTACTGTCCAATTAAGGTAACAGAAATTAATTGGTGCTTGCTGATGATCCTAACAAAACAAGCCTCAGACATGACTCGGACTGTGCAATGATGCCACTTCAGTTTGTCTTAAGGTGATTCCACTTTGGGAGTACCTGGTGTTGTCTAATCTGACAAACTAAACATTTTTGAGGAGCTTCAGTGACCCAGGTAGTTCTTGAAAGGAAATAACAGTCCTCATTGGAATCTCATAATTAGAACAAATTGAGTCATTCCTTTGCCAGTTTGATGTTTATTCCACCCTCCACTGAGGAGAAAACCAAAACCAGCAGATTTGTATTGAAGCTGGGCATTTAGAACTGTGTGGTTTCATGCAAGTTGAGGCCTCTGATGCAAAACCAGACAGTGGGTGAAGAAAAGTCCTCAAATAAATCAAAAGTTCTAATTAAAATACATGTTTTTTACAGGGCTCTTAAATTTCTTCAATTTCTTTTTCTTGCAGAGTTGAAGTCTTCTGCACAGCATCGTTCAATGGGGAAATGATAGCTGCAACCCATGCTGGATGTCTCTAAATAAAATCTTAAACCCCAGGGCCTTGGACTGTGTGTTTTGTGAAACTCCTGAGTGCTTTTGGCAGCTGGTGTGTACTGAGAGCCCCTTCTAATTTCAGTGTATTGCCATTAAACTAAACACTTAATTGTTGTCATGTATAAGAACAAAGGGTGGGGAAAATCACATTTTAAAACAGGGATTGGGCTGAACTTTTTTTACTGTTCAGAATAATGACCTGGGACAGTTTATAGCAGTGGGTGTCCTGTCACCATAATCCACGCTGCAGAAATTTTAACTTCAGTGAGGATTTTCTGTGACTTTTCTTCCAGGCTGAGCAGTTCTAAAGAGCTGCTGTTCCCTGTAGCATCAGCTCTGAGCAGGGACTTGGGCTCTGCCCTAAAGGTTTCAGGCTCAGGGGCCCAACTCTGACCATAAAAAAAGTATTGGTAATATTCTGTAGTTACCAAAACTGAACCTGCTGCAGGTTTCGAGGTGTTTGTAAAGAACTGGTGGCTTTCTGTTGGTACTTTCTAGTTTTGAACCTTCCTGGTTTGCTTTTTCCCCCACTCAAACACCCTCCTGCTGCAGCACAGTGCATTTAATGTGGCCTGAACTGAACAGTTCCACAGAACTTTGAATTCTTTTCTTGCCATTCTAATCTGTGTGGTGCCAGTTTCTCACCAAACTCCCTCAGCAGAAGTACGTGGGAGTGGTAACACACTGCTCGTAGCAGAGCAGCTCCTGGGTGCCACATTTCTGTCTTCAGGGGTGAGTCTAAAGTGCTGATGACTGTTTCCTCTGATTTCAGTTGTCAGTCCCTGAATTTCAGTTTTCAATCCCTGATTGCCAGATTTCAATTCTATTTCTCTAAAATACCTAATTTTATTTATAAAGCCATGTTTTAAAACTTATTTCTAGCTCCATTTCTCTCTCAACAATGTCTTATTCTATAACATTTGTAAGTCAACATTTCTTACCTTAAAGTTTACATACAAATACATACTGTATTAACCTTCTGTCAAACTTTAAAAATTCTCAGCAAATCCATTTCCCACACCTGATGTGTTTGGAAAGAGCACATGTGACCTCTGAAGGTTCCCCCTGTGGGAGAGGCAAGCCAGTTCCTTTACTGTGCTTAAAACAAGGTCTCCTTTCTGAATGCCACCCCTTCTCCTGTAGCTTTCAAAGATACTTTTGAGCACGGGTGGTTAAACTTAGAGCAATTATTTTGGGGTGAAATGGTACTTCAGAATTGTTCTAAAGCTGTAATCATCTTGTTACCCTGATGGATCATATTCAGGAGCAGAAAGGTCCTGGGGGCTCCTAATTATCAGATGCCTCTAAATCGTGACTGTTTCCAAACCTGCCACCAGCTTGGCTAAATAAATCACTGATGTGGAGCGCAGTACCTGTAATCTTTTCTCTGCTGCTGTTTTCCATGATTTCCATGGCTGTGTGCTGAGGGGATGGAGGAGCTGGACCTCCTCTGTGCTGCCACCCCCTCATATAATCCCAGTTTTTATGTGCCAGCACAAGTCATGCAAAAATGAAACAGCATCAGCCCTGCTTCGTGTGAGGGCTGACTAAACACATCGTGCTAGTCTTAGCCTGTTTGATAAAGCTGTGCTTGTGGTGTGATAGTTCTTTCATTTACAAAGAAAATGTGGTACAGTTTTGTAGCCTCCGTTAATAACAATCAGTTAATTCAAGGTTCCTTGAGTGCAGGAAGTTGTTAGTTTGTATTTTTGATAAAACACCTGCACGCTGTGAGCTAGAAAATGAGGACTTGTGTTCTCCACTCATGGCAAACTCTGTTACTCCTGCTGTAATTAGTCCCTTTAGAACTGGGTTGTTCCCCTACATGAGGTGCTCAGGCAGTTTTCAGCAGCTTTTGAGCCCCAACAATTGCCAAGTCCCTAAGTTCCCTGCCTGACTTAAGTAATTGGTTCCCTTAGGATTTCAGAAGTTTTTCACTTCTGCAGCAGAAATACATTAATAGACTTGTGCTGCTCTTTCTGTTAATGCAAATGGGGGCAGTCTGCATTCTACCCAAGGGCATTTTTTACTTCTAGATTATCTGTGGTTTCACTTTGCTCAATAAAGCAAAGTCTGAAATGCATTATTTTGGTTGCCTGGATGGAAAATACAGGTTGTCATTGAGAGAGATGTGGCTCCTGTCATCAATGCCAGGTGTTTGACTGTGTTTCAATTTCACAGTGGCCCAACTCCAGATGGCATTTTTTTCTTTGCTCTTATGAGAAGAGCACTGCATTCAGCCAACACTTCCTCAACCATATTTATTTATTTGTTAATGTAACTGCCCATTTTTTTCATTTACTCCCCAAATTTACCCTGGTCTTAATCTTTTGTAGTTTACCCATTCTGTGGTTTAATGTTTTAAGCCCTCCTAACCCATTGTTTCTTTACTGACTGCTGAAGAGATGAGCCAGAGAAACACAGATTTTTTTTTTTTCTCACCTCATTTTCTCATTTTGCAATGACTTGTCTAAACACATTCCCACCACAGATCCTAGCATGGAAATACCCAGCCCTGAGTGATTCTAGAGACAGATGTGTCACTATAAATATATATGAATGAACTGATATTTAATGGTATTAAGAGGGATGGATCAGATTCATTAAAGCCCACGAGCTACAGAATTAAGTTGTGCAAAAACATAGCAGTGTGTTCCATCACACTCATATATATGATAGTCTTTGTTCCCAATGAAATATTTATTTTAAAATAGCCTTTTGGGTCCCCTTTAGGGCACCTTGACTTGGTAGAAGATAAATCAGTTGAGAACAGGCAAAAAGCAGTATGTAAGTGGTGCTCCTCTGTCATTAAAATTGTATGAAGGAAACAAGGCAGTGGTTAAAGGACCTCTGGGAAATAACACGTCTCTCTGAATGATTGTATTTTTTTGCTTGCCAGATGCCAATTTTAAAGGAAATCATTAATTATCCCTGATTTTTTTCCAATTTCCCTGTTATAATTTTCATCATGTTTTCTGTTTTGGCACGAACTCAAAACCTCTCTGTTTTGCTTCCAGAGAACTTCACAACTTACCATTTTAATTATGTTAGGTATAGTCTTTGAGCAGTTTCTAAATTAAATCTGAGCAGATGTGAATTAGATGTCCTTATGCTTTAATATTTTGGATGTTTTCAGTTTGTGGATCTTCTTACTCTGGAACACTCCGTATTCCAGAGGGACAAGTCTGGAAGGGCTTGGGTTCAATTACATTGAGTGGGGTATTTTGATTTTGTGAAAATGAATACATTATTTTTCAAATCAAACCATACTAGAATTTCTGTTCAGCAGTTAATTTGTCTATCCTTTTCATATCCACACTTCACAAAGAAATGGGAATTTGATTTTTCTTTTCTTTTTTCTCCCCCAAGAACAGAAATTTTAATTCTTTATCAGTTGTGCTTTGAAGCATCTGGTACTAATCCATTGTAGAGATAAGATACTGGCTTGGATGAGCCCCACTTCTGAATTATTGTGGGCAGCCCTTGCATAATTGATCTGAGTACAACAGAAACCTGGACTAAGTTTTTTCTTCCTTTAAACCGTGACCCCTTTACAGAGGTGTTGCTCTGTACAGTAATTGAGAGTGTGAGTTATTCATGAAAATTGCTTTCAGATCTTTTTACTCCTAATTAAATAGTAGGGGAAAAATTCAAAATATTTTCTAATATAAGTTATCAACCACTCTTTTGTTGTTTCTTTCTAGCCTGAGATTTTTATTTCTGTCTGAACATGAAATAATTTAGGCGTTTATGACCAGTTAGGGCTGGAGGATGAAAATACGAAAGTAGAACTTAGTATTGCATTGGCTAGCACATTCCAACTGTTTTTATCCTTTAAAGGTGAAGATTATCTATACATTGCGATTCATACTTTGGTTGAATTTTCAGTGCAGTAATATCAATGGTTTGGGGGTTTTTTAATGAAATAGAATTATTACATAGAAAGAAGGGAAGGAAAGAAAAAAAATTGCTGCCTCCATGAAAAAGAAAGTAGTTCCCAATTTCGGGATCAAAAAAATAAAGTTATATAAAGGTCAAACAATATGCCCAATAGGGGATATCAGAGCTGGGACACAATATCCACTGCTATAAAAATATTCCTGCGTGTTTCCACCTCAGTGGGCTACATCAAACAGCTATGAGAACCTTTTTGTCATCATAAATTTAATGTGTGAAAATACACGTTAGGATAGAAACAGGGCAAAACAGTCTCCAGGTTGCTTAATTGGAAGTTGGAATGTGTATCAGAGGAGCACAATAACGCAGTAATTTATTGGTAGAAGTGTCGTAATTACATCTTCAATTATCACCAAAAAAAGGAAAAAAAGTTAAAAAATGAGGAGGAACGGTGCAAGTTGAGGACAGAGGTTACTGAAAAACCACTTTGGAGTAGCACAGAGTGGCTCGTGGCAGGTCGAGACAGAAAGACAGTGACTGTGAGACCCTCTGTGGAGCAATTAATCATTGTTTCAATTAAAACTTAGGTGTGGGCTCTGCCTCCTGCCCTCTCCATGGGTTTTCCAGAGGCAGCCCCTTCTGCAAACAGCGAGCGCCCACCCGGCTCCTGTTTGCTCTGCTTGCACAGGGAAGATAAATGTTAGTTGCTCTCTGGGATGATATGCTCAATAAGTTTGACTTGAATTTAAATGAGTTTAAAATAATAGTATTTGCCAGAATTAATGTGATCCACTGTTCCATTTTCTCCTTTGGTATTCCATGAATAACATTAAGTTCTTTTCTGTGGTTGCACCACCTTTTTCCATTAGCTATGTAGAGCGTGCAGCCCCTTGAAAAATGTCACTGTATAAATAGTGTTGCTGAGAACCTGACTAAGGCACAGCCAGCAACAAAATGTGGAAATGTACCTTGCTGATGACGAAAAAAAGTGTTAAAATCTTGTATGTGAAAATGTGTATAAATGTATGTAAAAATTCTCACGAGTGATGGAAGGACGGAGATGAGAGGGAACAGGGTGGTCTGAGGCTTTGTTTATTTTTTGTAACATTTTGATTACACCATTAAAATTCATAACTCTTGAGAGTTCTTTAGACTAAGTTTAGCAAAAAAAAAAAAAATCAAAAACACAGCTCCATAATTCTGCACTAAATGTAGTTTTGTAAAGACAAGAAGATCTCTTCCTCAAGGGAGGAAAAACCTGCTAGCCAAATTAGATATTTGGCTAAATGGGGCCTTGCTGTGAACCAAAGCTATTGCCTGAAACAGTGGCAGGATGGGCTGTTGGGGGGAAAAACACAAACATAAATATACAGGCCATTACTATGAGTGAGAAATCCTTTTTCTCGCCTTTGTGAGCCATCCAGGTGATTGAAAGTGAAAACTGGAGAAGATGTGCCTCCCTAAACAAGACCCATCTCTCCAAGACTTCGTTTTCTGACAGCCCAGAGCAGATTTGGGGAAGAGCTAATTGGAAACCTTTCTGGAAATGTGCACATCCCTGTGCTCCAAAACCATGCTTTCACTTCTCTCTCCTGTTTGTTTCTCCTCGTCGAGGTGCTGTCTCGTGAATCCAGCTCTGCAGGGAATTGTTTTCAGCCAAAGAGCAGGAGCTCAGTTGCCAACTCGCTGTTGTCTCAACCCACTGCCAGGAGCTGTGAGTGCCTCTTTGTTGCTCATTTGGGAATATTTTAGTGCTGGCTTTATGAAGCTGGGTGTGGGAGGGATGGGGGTTTTTTGGAGAGGTCAGGGGGAAAGCTGGCAACCCCTAAGTAAGGTCTTTTATCTTGATATTCTGGAGTGGCAGCACAAATGGGGAGGTATTCTGGAAATATCTGCATAATTTAAATTGTTAGGCACGTCTGAAGTTCCTCTGCCCACTACATAACCCAAAAGCAGCGTGTGGGCACCTGACAGCCTACCTGCAGTACAGCTGAAGTAGCTGAAGGTGTGACTTCAAAGCTACCTAAATTTTATTTAATTCTCTGTTTCACATTGCTTTGAAGTTAAAGCAACACAGCAGCGGTTCAATTGGAATTTACTTCAGAAATCAAATTATGTAAAACAATTTGCCAGCTAGTCTAATCCTAAGTAGGTCAGCAAAACCTAAGCGAGTAAGACTTTAGATAGGTCTAAGTTTAAGTTTATTCAAGTTATTTTTCCTGCTATGTAGGCAACCCCAAGACTGGGAAATGCAAAGCCCAGAAATCCAAGCAGAGCATCAGCACCAGGACAGGACCAAGCACAAGGACAGGGCTCAGCCTTCCATGTTTATGGGGTGTTGGGTGCCACAACTTTTCCTTATAGAGAGCCCATAAAATTGATAGTCAGCCTAATTTCACGTGAGAGAAGACTGGACTTCCAGCACTTGCTCAAAAGCATGTTTAAATACAATTTTATGTAATTAATATTTTTTGTTTACTAGAACACTAACGCTCATTCTTGTTGGATTATGTTCTTTTCTGACTTAGAGATGGGGTAATTGAGAGGTGTTTTA